>OZ004600.1:23944985-24229522 GCA_963924605.1 Malthinus seriepunctatus | reverse complement strand
GTAAATAATCTTTCACTATCGACTGCAAGCTAAAAAATTATTCCAAAGGGCCCTAAAAGAAGATGTCTTAATAATATTAAAGTCAATTTCTTCAATTTATTTAAAAGACCATAAATGGATGGCCTTATCTTCACATAACAAGTTTGATAAAAGCTTTTATTCTTTGGGAATTTAATTTAACATTTTTATTTTTACTGATATCCTATAACACTTCTGCTCTCCTAATACATCAATTGGTTTATAGACTAATTCTTAGCTCATTTTAACAAACTTGGACACATTTGGACATATTTTATGTTAAAATAAGTTGATATTTACACAAATATTTTATTTTCTCTCTCTATCTCTTCTATATCAAAAGTGTAGTGTAAAAATTAACTTATTTTGACATAAAAAATGTCCAAATGTGTCCAAATTTGTTAAAACTTGCTAAGCCTGAGTGTATAAACCAATTGATATTAGGAGAGCAGAAGGATTATAGGATATCAAGTATTATAAGATATTACTAAAAATAAAAATATTAAATTAAAAGAGCTTTAATTGCAAGGCCTTATCTTCACATAACAAGATAAGCTTTCGATAACAGCTTTTACGTAAAGCACTTTGCGACTTTAATTTAATATTTATATTTTTAGTGATATCCTATAACACTTCTGCTCTCCTAATACTTCAACTGGTTTATACACCGATTCTTAGCCACTTTTAACAAATTTGGACAGATTTGGACATATTTTATGTCAAAATAAGTTGATTTTTACACAAATATTTTATTTTCTCCCTCTATCTCTTCTATATCAAAAGTTTAGTGTAAAAATCAAATAATTTGACATAAAAAATGTCCAAATGTGTCCAAATTTGTTAAAATTTGCTAAACCTGAGTGTATAAACCAATTGATGTATTAGGAGAGCATAAGTGTTATAGGATATCAAGTATTATAAGATATTACTAAAAATAAAAATATTAAATTAAAAGAGCATTAAATGCAAGGCCTTATCTTCTCATAACAAGATAAGCTTTCGATAACAGCTTTTACGTAAAACTCTTTGCGACTTTAATTTAATATTTATATTGTTAGTGATATCCTATAACACTTCTGCTCTCCTCATACATCAACTGGTTTATACACCGATTCTTAGCCAATTTTAACAAATTTGGACACATTTGGACATGTTTTATGTCAAAATAAGTTGATTTTTACACAAATATTTTATTTTCTCCCTCTATCTCTTCTATATCAAAAGTTTAGTGTAAAAATCAACTTATTTTGACATAAAAAATGTCCAAATGTGTCCAAATTTGTTAAAATTTGCTAAGCCTGAGTGTATAAACCAATTGATGTATTAGGAGAGCAGAAGTGTTATAGGATATCAAGTATTATAAGATATTACTAAAAATTAAAATATTAAATTAAAAGGCCTTATCTTCACAAAACAAGATAAGCTTTGATAAGGTTTCGGTTTCGATAAAAGCTTTAACTTATTCCTCTTTGAGAATTTTATTTTATATTTTTATTTTTAGTGATATCCTATAACACTTCTGCTCTCCTAATACATCAACTGGTTTATACGCCGATTCTTAGCAAATGTCAACAACTTTGGACATATTTTATGTCGAAATAAGCTGATTTTTGACATGGAAATGCTTGTAAATGTCGATTTTTGTAAGTTCGTGACAGGATCACAGGAGTGCTACAATTTTGAATAATTTATAGCGTGCAGTCGATAGAGAAAGATTATTTACCTTTGATGATTAATTAACATCCCTTAAATGTTGATAAATAAACCCTACACAGCACGAAATAAGATTTACATATTTGACAATTTTTGTTTATTTAGGTATAATGGGGTTTAATTTTAAATCAGCTGATTGAGGTGGATGAGCAGAAAAAAATACACATAATTTCAATACATTTATTAAGTAATAGCAGTATGTAATTAACACAATTTTTTTTATTTATAAGTTAATTATTTATCGAAGGACAATGAAATTATGAATTTATGAATTATGAAATTTATAAATACATTATACACTTTACAATAAATAATCATATCAATTTTAGTTTTTGTTTGTACAAAATTATTACAATTCATTAAAATTAAAGTTTAAGTATAAAATTTACAAATAATTATTAATTAGTAAATTGCATTTTCTACACTTATTTATGAAGTTTTTGATTAACAACTTGGTAAAAACACTTAGAATAATATTAGGAACAACTTCCAATCAAAAAAAATTTCAAAAATCCAAGTTGATTTTCAACAAGAGTAACCCTTAAATTTCTAAAAATTGAAGATCTGAGTTGCTGATAAAAAAGTCAACTTATGGCGAAACTCGGCCTTTTATTAACTTTTGGTGGTGATTATCGCCCCTCTTTATTAATTTTAACCAATAGTATTCGAGCATTAATTTAACTAGAACAGTACAAATGCGCAATGTAACTTTAAAATGTGTATATTAAGTTGCCTATAGGAAAAGTGCAAAACTTAATTAAATTAGTAAATTTAGAAAAACAAATCTTTGCGCTGTATTGAAAGACAATTTTTGTTTAATAATTGTTTACTGTAGAAAGCCCCCGTACGGTTCTTACAATAATTGATTTGGTGCTCTACTTAAATAATTATTAGTTTAATTTTGTTTGGAAAATTTAAAGTAAATTTAACATGTTAAAGTTAAATCAAGTACTTCATTAGACTAGTTACATTGTTTTACAATAATGATTATATTCAAAGTATTCCATCAGGACACCGACAAACTTTTACAGAAAGTTCCTGAAAGAAAAACGTAATCTCTGTCTCCTTCTATTTTACTATGTTTTTATCTCATTTTATCAGTGTCTTTATCTTTTTCCTTATCTCTGTATCTATCTTTCTATTTTACTGTTTTTATCTCATTTCATCAGTGTCTTTATCTCATTTCATTTCATCTCCTATACAGGGGGGATTTACCACTAGGCTAACCTAGGCTGTAGCCTAGGGCCGCAAGCCCAAAGGGGCCGCACAAAAATGAGCTGTTACAATGGTACAAGTAACAAAACTTGAAAACAAAAAACTTTGATACAGTGGCTCATGAAAATAATTTTATTATTTAATTACCATTAAAGATAATAATAACAATAGTAAGGGCCCAAAACTGGAGTTAGCCTAGGGGCCCAAATTTTACAAATCCCCCCCTGCGTATATCAATCTCCTCTGCCTCTATCATCACATTTAACGGAAGTAAAGAAGAACTCTTTGTATTACAGAATTAGAAAGCTGGAATTTAATGTCTTATGTATTAAGACTTAATTTGCCTTCAACAAATTTAACTTTTGCTTTTGAAATCCAAAGTTAATTGGAAAGTTAAAAATTAATTGAAAATTAAGAAGGGTATCGAGAGGAAAAGTCTTAAAGACTCCAAGAGTGATGTTTTCTTGGGAAAAATGTCAAGATTTACATCAGTTTACTATTATTTATTAAAATGAAAAAATACACAAAAATATATTCTTATACACATATTTATTAACAATAAAACATATATTTAATATAATTATGTGCACAAGAAAATCATAATAATATACTATTAATTCATTAATTAATTTTATAAATTTAAAACTAATTATTTGTAAATAATTTATTATTGGCCGAGGGGTCAACGCTTAGTAAATCACTCAAGCGAAATTCAAGAGGCATGGAACAGTCCTTTTAATGATTCAGTAATTAGAAATAAGAAAAATAGCTATACCTTCAAAAAACCACGCGCCCGCAAGACGTGATGCTAAAACAATACGTAATTACAATATTTATATTAACTTTACTGGTCATCGCTACTTATAGGGTAGCACAGCTAGGTAAGTGGTGTCGCTACAGCCCTGCACCTTGTCAGAGAGAGTACTAGGGGAAGCACCCCCCTCTACCAGTGCGAGTTGTCATTGATATTGCCGGCCCTTGCTCCTCCTCCTTAGCCTCTAATGCGCATGCGCGTGCACGCGGGGTGGAGCCTGGTTCTGCGTTGGCGTCGGGCGGGGGAAAGGGGGGAGGGGGACGCCGACCCCCCTCCCCCCTTTCCCCCGCCCGACGCCAACGCAGATTCGCGACTCCAACTTCGAGTGCACCGCATAGTACACCTAAAGACCACGGAAAAGAAACAACCCGACCATTTCGAGGACAACTCGCAGTGGTTTTAGAGGCTGCTTCCCCTGGCGCTTTCTTTAACGTGGAGAAGAACTGTTGGAAGCAACTTACCTAGCAGCTACTTTATTGGTAATCGCTAATAGCAATAATAACTGACAAAATGAATCGATTTTATCACCGAACAAGGCACAGAAGCTTCCCCTATCACCGTCTTCGGTCTAGCGTGACTGGACAGTCGTGATAAGTTCGCTTTCCAATGCTCTTGCTTGGATCAATCGTTAGTTAAAGGGTAGCTGCTAGGTAGGTGGTGTCGCTACAGCACTGCACCATGTCAGAGAGAGTATGAGGGGAGGCAAACCTCTTCACCAGTGCGGGTTGTACTTGAAATTGCCGGTCGTTGCTCCTCCTCTTTAGTCTCTGGTGGAGGGATGACGTACGCGTGGGCGCGATGTCAGAGCATAGATCTGCGTCCAGATCCAGACTCCAACATCGAGTGCACCGCCGCCCATCCCCACATTAAAAACCACGGAAGAGAAACAACCTCCGACCAATTCGATAACAACTCGCAATGGTCTTAGAGGTTGCTTCCCTTGGCGCTTTCTTTAACGTTGAGAAGAACTGTTGGAAGCAACTAACTTAGCCGCTAAGTCATTGGTAGCGATGACCAGTATAGAGGGGTAGCTACCCTCCTAACCAAACAATGATTTTTAATTGAAAAAAATTAATTAAAAAAACTAATTGGTAGCGATTAACAGTATGGAGGTGTAGCTACCCTTTTACTTAAATAAAACCCAAAATAAATTAATCTTCGTCCATTAAACCTCGTAATCGTTATGTTGGAGCCAAAACCAAAAGCCACTGTCGGTTTGATAAAGAAAAGCATCTTTCCGCGGCAAAGATAAACTGAAACCAATTTAGAATAGTTTTAATTTTATGTACCACTTTGACACAAACTGAATCGTTAAAAGGACTTTTGCTTCCTAAATTTTAGTAGTTATCGCCCAATAATTATATACAATTAATTAATTTTTAATAACCAAAGTAAATTAATCATTAAAAATATTTTGATTCAAAATATCTCGAAGCCCCGTGAGAAAATAACTTCGGCTTGGTCCATTAAGTTTCCTTGTAATCCCCTTGATGTGGGCCAAAAGGCACTGTCGGTTACGTGACTATCTTTCCAAGTCGAAAATTCGAATCCAAATCGAAACTGAAATAAATTGAGAGATGTTTTAATTACTAAGCAATGATTATTTTCAATTAATTAATTTTTAATTTAAAAGTACACGAATATTATACTGCTAAATTTTAAATTGTAAATTTGTTACGTTACAATATGAAAAATGTATCTAGTAGCGTTGTGGGTGGGAGTGTTTAAAAACAGGAAATATGATTTTTTAAAGAAAAAATAATTAGAAAAGAGCCGTAGTGATTTGAAAAGAATAATCAATTAATTAATTCATGGAAAAATACGATTCGGACGTGTTTAAGATTTAAGAAAAAAAAAGCAAAAGTAAAAATTGTTTAGTAAATGAAAAATACGTGATTAAAGCTCAACAAATAATTTGGGAAGAAACTGATTGTAAATTAGATAATCTAATTTGGATTGTGAATTGTACAAAGATAAATTCAATTAATTAACAAAGTTAAATTGGAAGAATTTGGAGATTCTACAGGGCATTCGCAACTTTAAGAGCGTGTATTGCGCATTAAAGTGACTAAATAACGTTATATTAAGGGGTGTCCAATAGTTCATACTTTTTGAGTTGTGGCCATAACTCGAAAAGTATGAACTATTGGACACCCATCACTCTAACTTTTTTTACTTCTTTTTATGCGTACTACAAGCTCTTGAAGTTGAGAATGCTTTTTTATTAACACCCTGTATATTATGGTAGTAAAGATGACCCCGAAGAAAGAGTATAAAAGGAAAAATGAAATTTACATTTGATTGAAGACAGTGTGTAAAAAAAAGTTAATTGAAATTTTTATATTTAATAAAAATTTGATTATTTTGTATTTTTGATAAAGTTTGTTTTTCTGTACATCGGCATCGTAGCAATACTTTCGACGTTAGGGAATTAAATTCTACATTTAACTGTGCAATAAAAATTAGGAATTGAAGAGAAGTAGGTATGGGGTATCCTAAAAGTTTGTTTAAGCATTTTGGTTGCACCCTGTAATTGTTTACAAAATCTCGAAAGCTCTTTGAGAAAATTATACTTACAATAACTTCATCTCAGTTCATTCAAGTTTTTAGTAATCCTCTTGTTTTGGGGCCAAAAAGCAGTGTCAGTTAAAGAACCGTCTTTCGAAGTTAAACGTCTATTTGAAACTGAAACAAATTAGCACATATTAGAATTACGTCACGGCAATAACTGAATCGTCTAAAGAATTAGTAACTAGTGCCTTTTGAATTACAAAGCAATTGCAAAGCAACGCCATGATCAACCAATGATTAATTCCAATTAATTTCTTTATTTGCGCAGTTAATTAATTAAAAATATTTGCTTCAAAATATCTCTAAACTTTTGTGAGTTTAGAGATGAACTATGAACTTACATAATAATTTAAATTAGCTAAATGTTTAATTGTTGAGAGATATTTTACATAAAGTAATATGTTTATTAACTAAAGCCCGTTTCGCAAATAGCCCAAAACTTAAGAAATTATTAACTCTAAAAATACTTATTATGTATTTGCAAAATATCTCTTACACTTTACATACCCTTAAAAAGACAAAAAGTACTTACATTAATCTTTGTTAATTTTCCTGTAATCCTTGATTCATTGATCCTTGGAATTACTCTAGTATAGAGGGCACTTCACGAACGATCTTTACAACTCGAAAGTTGAAGAAAGACTGAAACGAATTACGAAATATTTACTATGATAGACAGAAAGTGAATCAACAAAAATATAATGTTATTATGTATTTTTCTTTTTACAAAATTTATTATTACACAAGGTAAATGATTGTTGCTTTATTATACAGGATGTTGAAGAGAATAGAATTTCAAACATCAGATTATTAAGGATTAAATTACGAGTAGTTAAATGTTTAATTGTTAAGAGATATTTTACATAGTAAGAAGTTTATTAACAAAAGCCTATTTTGAAACTAGCGCAAACCTAAATGAATTAATCAACTCTAAAATAGTACTCCTACTTGCAAAAAATTTCTTACAAATACACCCTTAAAAGTAATTAAATTAGTTGATTTGATTTTTAATAATTAATTGTATTTTTTTAAATAATTTAATAAATTAGTAATTCAAGTTTTTTCTTATTTTGAAGGGAGTTCATGAATGACCGACCCAACTCAACTAATCACTAGTTTTTTTTGCATTTAATTAAATTAATGGCTACGTATTTGAAGAATTACCTAAGTGAAAAACTTTTGTAATTTTTATAACAATTCAAATGTAGTGAATTAAGACGCTGTTAATTTATTTAATAATTAGAGAAGTTATATCATAAATGTTACTTACCAATTTTTTTCAGTTGTTTCATTAGGATTGCAACTGGTAGCTTAATTTTCTCGATTCCAGCTCCATATCCAGAATTTTCTTTTTGAAGTACCCACTAACTCGCACAGGCATGGTAGCATCAGCATGACAATATTCTGCTTGTAATCCTTATGTTCTGGTGTTAAAATCACTTGGACTTAATTGGAAGGAACGATCCTTGCTACTTAAAAGTTCAATCGAAACTGAAATATAAGTACGAAATACTTTACTATTAGGTATAAATGATTACGCACAATGAATCATAAAAGTAGCGAATGCTTTACCTATTGTTGTGCCTTTTAAATTTAATTTTCATATTTACGCAACAATGTATGTAACGAAATATGTATTTTTACTTTTTTAGTCTTGTAAAAGGTGATTGTTTATTGTTACTAAAAGCTTGGCAGGATAAAAAATGAATGTTTCAATTTAAAATTACTCTGATTTTATTAATTGCCTAAATATTAATTAATTTAACTTTAATTATAAATTAATAATCTTTAGAAATAAATTAAATAATGCAAATGTAATTGAAATTTAAATTTCCGCCTAACACAGGCAACCCTTTGCTTTAATAGTCACATAAGTATTATTGATTGATATTTCTTTAGTTGTACGGAATGAGTGGAAAAAAGTTAATTTCGCCATTATTTCAGATTCTTATCACATCAGTAACACAGATCAGCAAGTTTTAGGAAAATAAATGTTACTCTTGTAAAAATCAACTGTCGATTTTTGAGTTTTTTTTATTGTTCTATCACTGTTTTTTCAAAATTGAAATACCCACCCCAAAACACTAGAAATAATCAATCAGTAATTATAATAAGTAGAAGACTTCTATCGTCTTATTACTACATTGATGACCAGGGTCGTTAACTATCTCATAAGAAGCAGCTCATCTAATTATTGTAAAAAAGGTAAAAATTTGTGTTTGATAAATCAAATCAAAAGATCTATAAGTATAACGTAGAATACATACGGCCTTCCCATAAAGAAGCAGCTCTTGGATTGATTTACATATTTAAAACTTAACTCTTGAGCCTGAGTGAGCATTTCTAAAAATTACATTAACAAAACTAAATTGAAGATTTTACACTTAATTATACTTAAACTTAAAAATAAGTTATTAGTTTAAAATTAAATGAAAACACATTAAAATTTAAAGAAAATTATTCAATAATAAATACGATTTTTTGTGCTTAATTTTGAAGTTTTTAATGTAAAACTTCGTAGGAATACTTAGAACAATATTAGGAACAACTTTCAATGAAAAAAAGTTTCAAAAATCCAAGTTGATTTTTGACAAGAGTAAACGTTAAATTTCTAAAAATTGAAGATCTGTGTTGCTGATAAAAAAGTAAACTTATGGCAAAACTCGGCCTTTTATTAACTTTTTAAACCACGTGACAGTCCCACTCTACAAATTATGGGGACGTGCTAAGAAGGTTGTCCAACTGTCAGGCGTAATATTTAACAATTTTTAGGCAAGTAGTTTCTGACTGTGTAATGACAAAGATAAAATCTACAAAACAAGGGATGCAATGAACGTGATTTGTCTTCTAGTATGGAGTTCTAGAGTCTTCTAACTTGACAAACTCCAACAAACTCGTAAGAATAAGCCGTGCATGCATTAATAGAATAGTTTGTTGAAGACCTGAAAAATTTGACAGATTAAAATGTGCAAAAAATTAACACATTATGTACAATTCCTTATGAAGAAATTAAAAATTATCACAAATTAAAAAAAAACAATTTACGTACCTTCTATTTCAAGTTTTCCAATCTTAGTTCAATTTCCATCAAGAGCTATCATGCAGCCTGATTGAAGGCATCAGTAAAATTCAAGATCCGTAAGTTTTTTAATGTAAGTTTGTTGCAGAAAATTTTTGAATATGTACTTACACATCGTTTTTTCAACAGTAAAAAAATTTCCCAAATTTTGAGCCAAGTTGTGCATTTAGGTTTCTAATAATCCTTAGCACTTTTAAAGTTTACTTCACGTTCTCTTCTAGCTTTACCGCTCGAAAGAATAAAAATTCATTAATAGAATAGTTGAAAACCTGAAAAATTTATCAGATTAAAATTTATTAGAAAAATTCTTTACAAATAAGTACCTACCTACCTAATAAACAAAAACAATTTACGTATAGCCTATTTTAAATGTTCGATCTTAGCCCATTTTTCATCAAGGGCTCCCTGCATTCCAATTGAAGGCTTCGGTAAATTAAAATATCAGTTAGTAAGTAAGATTAATATAAGTTCATTGCAAAATTTATTTAAAACATCAGTAGTGCATGTGCAGGGCTTTTACTAAAAGATTGCTTTGTGATAATCTCGAGCACTTTCATAGTTTATTGCACCATGCCCCATACTTTCTAACTTCGAGAAGATGAGATCTTTGAGATGTATCGTTTAGTACAAATTACCTTTAAAATTTCTTCATTTTTGTGATTCTAACAATGTCTCGTATAAAATTGTAGTGCTCATTTCAACGATTAATTCAGATTTTAGATTCAGGTATTTTGCAATTTTTAGTACAAAGTCTAGATACAACAGCAGTTGTTGGATACATTCGAAGCGATTCTATAATCAGAATAATTTCAAATTTAATTCAGAATGATTAAAAACTGTCCATGTCTTACCATTTACATTTTCTAAATAGGTATGTCATATCACTAAGTGCATCATTTGTAATTTGTCCAGTATTTTCTAGTTAGTTTCTTATGTGTAATAAGATCCCAATCGTTTTAATTTAAAAATATTCGTAACTAGCTTCACCATCATTACAACTGAAGCCATCCACTAGAATGAAATGTTTTAATAAAATTGTCCACAGAAATACTATTTTTACTTGCAAAAAGAATTATTGTTGGTTGGGCATAATGTATGCTAGGTACTATTAGCAATTCACGGTATTCAAAGTATACACATTGGTGTTAGTCATCATCATCATTTGTATAGATATGAACGAAAGGAAATAAAACGTCTTCTGACCCAGTAAGAACTATTATTGCTCATGTAAATAAAACACTTTTACCTTTAGTTGATTAGCTCCACAATATGTTGATAGTTCAACAAAATTTACCTACATACATAGTTGAAAATTTCATTATTTATTCAATCTCATTAGACCTTAGGTGGAACATTTTGAACCAGCACAAACAGTGAGATCTGGATCAAATTTAATTACATTTTTTCCTACAAATACTGAAGAAAAAAGTTAACGTGTAAGAAAAAACTAATTAATGTTGGAAATACATACATCCTATACTTACTTATTTTTAATTGCTGAACAGTTTAACTCAATCAACTTATATTGATAATCGCCTTGATTTAGATCGTGTCATAACAGGAAAACTTCTTGGACGTTTTTAAGAACCTTGATCTTTTCAAAACAACATCAATCAGGGCCTATAATGATATTAAAATATGATTATTACCTACTTAGTTCTAAAAGTCACATAAACTTCCTGCTAAAGCATGTGTTGTGATATTCGCTCCCACTTCTTCCAAAATGCACTTTTAAGGATTATTTAAACCTGTAGTACAAAAAGTCCTTAGATCTGAAAGTCCGAAATCTTCAACTGAATCTTCCTGTTATAGATACCAATACCGATCGGATTCAATTCCTGAGGTTCTGCTTTTACTCTAAAGAAGCCAACAAGATCACAATTCGTTCGTTTTCTTTAGATCTTATTGTCTTTGGTCATTTCTTTTTCTTCTGGCAGCACCACTAAGTTCCCTTCCACATTAATATTATGAAAGACACGTTTTAAAGAAGTATTAAAACTAGTGCAGCAGCAACAAAGACAATAGATTTTAGGTCAACATCTCAACATTCAGAGCCTCGGTGAATTATTAGATTCTGGTCACATCATAGCAAACTGAAAAAGACAAAAAGAATGTTAAAATCTCCGAAATCTCCACAGAAAAAGTTCAACAAATTTAAATTCAGTGTGTAAGATGGCCATAGCGTCGCCTCAAAGCAACAGTAGGACATCTAAATAAAAGAAACAGTGGAAATATCTGTATTTTTGGCATTGTAAATAATGCCTGTATCTAATGGAACACAAGTTTCACGAGATTCTTGCATTTTTCTTGTTCTAGTGTTGTTTTGCACAAAATGCAAGACAAGAGTTACATAGTTTGTAGCAAGACAAGACAAGAAGTTAGATCGCGAGAAAAGTGCAAGAGTTACAAGCTTTTCTTGCATTTTCTTGTATTCTTTCTCTCTTGTCAAATCCCCGGGTTGCAAGAATGACAGTATTTTGCAAGAAAAAGCAAGAAAGGGGAAGACCCGACGTTATTTTTATCGAAAATATGCAAGACTGACAAGACAAGACAAGATTCTTGTTTGCAAGAATGAAGCAAGACAAGATATATTTTAATTTGCATAGCAAGACAGCACGATAGCAGACAGCACGACAAGATAGCAAGACAAGACAAGAAATAGTCAAACAAGACAAGAAATCTTGTCTTGTGAAACACTATGTGCAGGTCAAACTGGAGCCTGAACGATGTCCAGACGCAGTTTGGCCTGTGCAGGCCGTCTGCTCAGGTCAAAGCGGAAGGCATGCCTTGTATGTGGCGCAGACTTTGGAGTGTTTCAAAAGTTGCAAACTCCTGGTCACACATTTACTGAAAAATTATTTGATGTTTTGATTTCCAAATTAAGTACCTACCTACCTAAGTAGTTCATCTATCCCATTATTAAACATAAATGTTGTGAATATTTGTACGTTTTGCATTAATTGAGAAGTTATTATGCATATTAATTTATAATCAACATAATTAAAATTTCAAATAAAAATCAATAACCAAAGGTTATATGTTAAGTATATCTAAAAGTTGTATATTTACTGGGAATACGCACACACCCCTGCGTGGTGGCGTAATCCCTTTGTATTGTAATGTTGGTTTTCGTTGCCAAGCAATTTCATGTACTTTTAAGTTTCAACAGAGCTTGTTCAATTTCTATTACACAATCCAATGTAGTCCAAAGTTTGATGTAAGCTCTTTATTATAAATTATAATTTGTAGGAAAGTATACCTACCTATTAGCCAAATTATAAAAATGTTTTCTCGACGTGATAAATTATTAGTTTTGCCATGGGAGCAACGCAGATATGAAAATCATTTAAGAAAAGTATGTAAATATCTTTCATTAATTTATAATTAGTCTTCATATTATCGATTAGGTACAATCTGCTCTTCCAACAATAGATAATCGTCCACCTATTAGCAGACATCACGTTGCTATTAAGCTCAAAAGAAAACAAAAAGAAAATGAAAGATGCAATCAAATAGAGAAAAATAATTTAATTTTGCTCCAGAAACTTAATTCTATAATGCAAAAAAATCGTGTGGATAACTGCTGGAATACACCACAACCTAAGTAGAATTATTCAAAAATATATTAAAATCGATTTCGAATTATTGTTCTTTTCAGTTTTTTAAGCCGTGTAGGGATATACACTCCTATAAGATCTGCAGAAACAAAACAAAAGACTGATCGAGAGATATCCGGAGACTTATCGTTAATAGACTCTAATGCTAGATTAAGAAAATCCAAATGTCTGGCATGTACTCCTCAAGAGACTCAACAAAACAAGGTGAATTTTTTACATATCCTTATACTTTTTTTATTATTCTAAGTTGCCCACTCTCCAAACTATTCTGTAAATCTCTATTTAAACCATTTTTTATTTTGTAGATTCCAGAAGAACGTATACCTTGGGAACCAGACAAGCCTCCAGTGAGAAAGCCTAGAAGTAAATCTGTACCTCCTCAAAAAACAAATCTTTTACCTACAGCTAAACAAAGCCGTATTTCGTCTCCGAAAACATTAGCTGAAACGAAAACAGATAATCTGGCCAAAAAACGAAGTAAAAGTTGCAAAAATCTCAACCAAAAAAAATTTGTCAATTCTTTAAATGAGACTCTACCACAAAGTATTGTTCTAAGTAGAGGATCCTTAGTTTTATCTGTTAATTTTCCATCTGATACATTTGTTAAACTTCAAGATGGAAAATCAGAAAAATTTATTGCTCGTGGACTCTGTCAATGCAAAAAGCAAGAAATTAATTGTTAATTTGAAAGTAACAATATTTAGTTTTAATATTGAATAATAACATTTAAAACGTCAATTAATAATTTTATAATACTCTAATAATGTTTAAATCTCTTTTTTATAATAAATATCATGAAATATTTGCTTTTCTGGAAAACCTTACTGGTCCAATAGTTTTGCATGACTGTGTATAAATTGAATTCCCAGAAAAGTGAGGTTATGTATAAATGTCAATAAGATAAACATGTGCTTATACGTGATTTAACTTTGCAAAATCTTTTAGAATAATGGCTTTCGAAACGAAACAAGCCCATCATAGAGCTGGTTCTCTGAAACAAATTAATAAAGCCCATAAGAGTGGAAGACACAATTCAAAAAGTTCGATCAGAAATGCTAATAAAGGTAATGAAAATTTATTTATAGCGAAACCGATTTGTTTTAACTCGCAATAATTTATAGGAAAAGTATCAGTTAGAGTGGCTTCAAGAAAAAAGAAATTAGAATTGGGGAAAGAAGCCAGAAGAAATCAGTTAATACAAATTCGACAAAATAAACGCCAAGATACTCTTGCTACAAAAAGATCGTTAGGTGGCACACCTAATTTAGTGTGTATATTGCCTCTTAATAAACATTTAGATGCTGGCAATGTTCTCTCATATTTAAGACAATGTGATGAAGAGATAGTTATTAAAGAAACCGAAACCGGAGTTACCCACATATAGTAATATTATATCAAGGGTAGGATGTTGAGAAATTTAATTTGTTTATTTTAGTATTCCGAGGCTTAAACAGTACTTCAGTTTTGTGCTACCACCTTTAGACGATTTTCTAAATATATTGGATACTTTAAAAGTATGTGATACGGTTTTATTTTTTGTTTCTGCTGTTGCTGGATTCGATTTTGGCGATGAAGTAATAGACGATTGGGGAAATAACATTTTGATGTCAATTTTTGCTCAGGTAATTATTTTTATTCTGTAAGTTAAAAAGCTAATTCATTTTAAAATAGGGTTTACCGACATCTTTACCAATAGTAACCGAATTAGAAGGTGTACCTCCAAAAAAAAGGCAACAACAAAAGCAAAATATACAAAAATTATTTTCTAAATGGTTGCCCGATGAAAAAATTGTAACTTTAAATAACAGCACTGATGCACTAAATCTTCTTCGTAAAATAGGGAACCAAAAGCGTAAAAAAATTGCATATCGTGATCGAAGACCTTATCTTTATGCTGATCATGTTCAGTATGTGCCAAATACTGAAGGTAATAACCGTTTTTGCTACTGGAAATGATCGTCTTATTAATTTCCTGTTTTAGATAATATGGGAACTTTAAAAGTTACCGGGTATCTTAGAGGAGGAACATTATCGGTTAATGATTTGGTTCATGTACCAGGTTTAGGCGATTTCCAAATGCATGAAATTGACTTACCGGAAGACCTATTTTTTAAAGAGAAGTCAAAGTACGTATTAAAATATTATTTATTAGTTGTTTGTAATATACTAACTTAATTAGGAACAAGAGTGAGTTAGAACATACAAAAAAAAATGTTGTTTTGGAAGTTGAAGATCCATCTAAGCAAGAATCATTGGAGTCGGAAAATATTATCGATCCGATGGATGCTGAACAAACGTGGCCTACAGAAGATGATTTTAAATTAGCTAAAGAACAAAAAACAACTATACGTCAAAAAGTTCCTAAAGGATTTTCTGATTATCAAGCTAATTGGGTTATCGATGAAATGAATGAACTAGATTCCTCTACTAGCGATGAAGATTGCGAAAATGATGATATAATGGATGTGGAATCAGAAAATGATTCAGAACATTCAGATAATGATGATGCTTTAGACACGGTTTCGGTGTCGGATGTTGGTGTAAATGACGATAAATATGATCAAGAAGTTGACTGGAATTTAGAAAAAGCTGATCTGGATAAAGTAAAAGCTGCTAAATCTGATTTGGAATTTCCTGACGAAATTGATACACCACAAGATGTACCTGCTCGAGTTCGATTTCAAAAGTATCGTGGACTTGAAAGTTTTAGGTTTGTAGAAGTTCTGTTGCCTTAGAAATAAGTTCCCTACCAATATAATTTTTTTATTTTTGTAGAACTTCTCCTTGGGATGCTAATGATAATTTGCCAGTAGATTATGCTCGAATAATAAATTTTCAAAATTTTGATGCAACTAGAAGAGTCCTTTTTAAAAATTTAAAAAGTAAAGATGGAGTTCAAGTAATGTCTTCAAATATTCAGTAATAATTGTTATTAAATTTTTAATTACAGTCTAATTGGTATGTGACAATTCACATAAAAAAGGTTCCTCAAGAATTATGGACTAATTTCAAAAGTAGAGGTTCTTCTGTTATGTTATTTGGTCTATTCCCTTACGAACATAAGATGAGTGTTATGCATACCGTATTAAAACGAACCCCAAATTATACGGAACCAATAAAATCAAAAGAACGCCTTATTTTTCAGTGTGGGTATAGACGTTTTATTGTAAATCCAATATTCAGTCAGCATACAAACGGTAATAAACATAAGGTGAGAAAAAATTAGCTCTTTTTTTCAAGTTGCTAAAGTTTTTATTTTTAGTTCTTAAGATTTTATCAAGAAGCTGTAGCTGTAGCGACATTTTATGCACCGGTCCAGTTTCCTCCAGCTCCTGTACTTTGTTATAAAGAAATTAACAACAAATTAACGTTAGTTGCTCATGGTAATATATTGTCGTGTGATTCTAAGAGACTTATTATAAAGAGAGCCGTGTTATCTGGTATGTTAAGAAATATGTTCGCAAAATGTGTGTTTAATAAATTTTTTCAGGCCATCCATTTAAAATTCATAAATCCTTAGCCGTGATACGATTTATGTTTTTCAATAGAGAAGATATTTTATATTTTAAATGTCTACATAAAACGCCCGGTACCCATCATAAATGTCGGTGTCATCAGTTACATACAAAATACGGTCAAGTGGGTCACATCAAAGAACCATTAGGTTTGTTATAATTTGAATTTGTGTAGAATAATTTTGATAATGGTTATTTTTTAGGATCACACGGCCACATGAAGTGCATCTTCAAAAATCAACTGAAATCGATGGATACCGTTTTTATGTATTTATACAAAAGGGTATTTCCAAAATGGAGTTATGAAGATTGTATTGTTAGTTGTGATTTGTCACAAAGTATGGAAACATAACTATTGTTGTAATTATGACCATATGATAACAATAAAAAATTAATTTAAGGTTTTTTTGATTAAAAGTTATTGAAATCTATTTTTAATAAGAGTTCAGAAAATTCAATAAAACTGAATAATTAAATTTTAACTATAGCGTCAGAATAGAACAGATTACCCTGTGCTATAGTTAAAACGAAAGAACAAAATTAAACTTTTTTGAAATTACACCCTTCTAAAATGTGCTCACACCCAAATCAGGAAAAGAACTACCAGTTTCAATTTATTTTAACAAAGGGTGTATTCTAAAATAAATTTTAAAGGTAGAAAATGGTACAGTTTAGAGATCAGAACCCTTTTTTTTTATTCTACATGTCACTATTTTTAGAGAAGAAATCGAAAAAATCGTATCGTGTATTAATTTGCGACATTACCAGCGTGAAATACGCCGGTCTACCGTATCTTCCTACTTTTAAACTTTTTTCCAATCCAGAAAAAGTTGATATACTTAATCGAAAAAAAAAATAATTTTTTTTTATGTGTATGTATGTCCCCCCCTTAGAGCAAAAACTACTGAACCGATTTTGATGAAATTTGATTTTAGCCACTTTAAAATGATTTCTTCGACGTAATAAGCTTTTATAAGCAATCTATAGTGTCCAAAAATAAGGTGGTTATTTCGAGCGCATATTTGCAAATTTGGGCCAAATTCAATTTTACTTGGCTATAAGATAGTACATCTAAGCCCTAATTGAAAAAAATAATTTCAATTTTTTTAATTCAAAATGGCAGCCAATAGAACGATTGTCCCATTTTGTGGTTTTTCTCTTATAACTTGGCTGGTAATTATTATTATAAAAATTTAAAAACGACCTTGCACAGTCAAAATATAGGACTTTCGAGCTAAATAGGTCGATTTTCAAAATTATTTCAAAATTGCCTATCTTTAAGGGGCCAAAGTAGGTAAAAAATTTTAAATGGATTTTCTCAAAATTTGCTCTGCCATATTTTTTCTTTTTTGGATATGTTACAGACAACGTAATTTTCTATCAAAATATAAATTTTTATCAAAATCTCTCGAGCCGTTTTGAAGTAATGATTTTTGGAATGTCAAAACTACAAAAATCTCTAATTTTTTTTGTAATAGAAATTAAAACTTAAAAATGGATATATTATGTACCAATCTCATATATATCTATTATTTGACACTATTTTCGGTTAACAAAACGCTTTCGGTTAAACCGGAAATTACAAAAATATCTAAATTTTTAGGAACATCCTGTATATTTTTAAATATTTTGAAAGCTCGTAAAATTAGCTTTATATTTTGACTTCCGGTTTAACCGGAAATGGGATCAAATTTCTTAATTTAAATGGAACACCCTGCATAGTGGATATTTTTTAATATTTTGAAATATCGTAAAATTAGCTTTATGATTTATGAAGATATAAAGTAATGTATATTTTGAGCTTCAATTTATGCCAAATTTAAAAAAAATTAAATTAGATTTTAGCTAGTTTATACGTAAAAATTCTGCTTACACGCAGAAGTCCTAGGTTCGATCCCGCACGAAAGCCATTTAAAAAAAATTTTTTTAACTACTTATATTAACATAAAAATAAATTTATTACTAAAAACAACGGATGTGGCCTTACAAAGAACTTTTTCCTGTCCGTCAAATATTATCATTTTATATTTTTTTTTATTAAAATTTAATTTGATATCTTATAAATGAAATACATTAAAGAAAATTTTAAATTATAAACTTTTAAAGAAATGCACAAAAAAAATACAACAAGAAAACGTTCCTCGTATGGCCACATCCGTTGTTTTTATTGCGACATTACCAGCGTGAAGTACGCCGCTCTACCGTATCTTCCTACTTTTTTTATTATTCGTTCATCTTTGTTAGTCATTGTTAGATTTGTCAATTTGTTGTGTTCAACCCTCTGGTAATTTAGTGAAAGTTGCGATAGTTGAACTTAATAAAAACATAAAATAATGTCGAGTGTTTCATCAACTTCAGTTGAATTAAGTTCCTATCGCGATCAGCATTTTAAAGTAAGCAATAAAACCAAACTGATTAGTAAGTTTATATAACCTCAATTTTTTAGGGTACTAGGGTTGAACAAGACAAGTTGTTGCATTTGTCGACAACATTGTATGTAGGAAACCTCTCCTTTTACACTACAGAAGAGCAAATATACGAATTGTTTTCGAGATGTGGCGACGTACGTAGAATTGTAATGGGACTTGACAAGTATAAGAAAACTCCCTGCGGGTTTTGTTTTGTCGAGTATTATAATAGAGCCGATTCAGAAAACTGTTTAAGGTGTGTTGCTGTTGCTACTATTTTTAAATTTAAAGGAATATTTTTAATGAAATTGATGAATATTTTTAGATATATAAACGGTACACGTTTAGATGATAGAATAGTTAGAACAGATTGGGATGCAGGATTTATAGAAGGTCGGCAGTATGGACGTGGTAAAACTGGTGGACAGGTATGTAGGACACATATTTGTCCGGGATTTCTGTAATTTGATCTAATTTTAGGTACGTGATGAATACCGTACTGACTTTGATTCTGGTAGAGGAGGTTACGGAAAAATTGTGGCTCAAAAAATTGGTTCAACCGATGGTCCATTTGGAAGATGAAGCTTACAATTAATTAATTGCTTTTCTGTGTTTATATTTTTTTATATTTCACATTGGATTTTGATATGTGTGATCGATGAACATTAATAATTTATGTAAAACAATTTATTGAATAGTTTTTATTCATGTGTGTAAATAAAAAGTATATATTAAATCAAATTTGAAGCTAATAATGAGGAACCACTCTGAAATAATGTTTATTATGATGTACGGATTGTAATAAATTATTTTTTAATATTTTGTAAATACGTTCTCATAGATGGCGTTGTACTTGATGTTTATAACCTTACAAGTTTTTATGTTACTAATATAAAATATGAATATAATCATTTAAATATATTTTTACTAACAATTAAATAACATCTGAATCATGAAAAACATCCCTTTTCTCCAAAGAGTGTTTAATTTGAAAATTTCGATTTTAAATAAAAATAAGTGTGGTTATGTGTAACTTATTTTGGTTTTGAAAATTCATACAAATGGGAACTGCGAACGAAATGAACAATAAAGACTTTTGTCATTGGTTAGCTCATCTTAAGCTATCGAGAATAATAATAGTTCTATCAGCTATACTGTTTCTTGTACCACTTATAACTCATTATTTTCTTTCAAATGTTGAAAGTCATTCGATGCATATTACGCATGGTGCTCATTCTCATTCAGATTTACCAGAAAATTTAAATTATTTGAACGACATGGATTTAAAATCAAGAATAGAAGAATTATATAGAATAAAAGGATCTGTGTCGAGTGAACTACGTGATATGGAAAATAAAAGGCAAAAGCTTCAGCAAGAAATACAAACTTATACAAAAACTATAGAACAATTAAAATTTGAGCTTGTTCACCACCAAACTGAATTAAATAGATTAAAAATTTCTGTAGAACAAGCGCAAGTTGCTCAAAGAGAAGCATTAGAACAAAATACTCCTGATTTAGCGTTACCAAAACGATTAACTGCCAATAAATTGCCGGCCGTATATCCATTGTTACCTAGAAATTTAGCAAAAAGTTGTCAAATGTTTTCTTGTTTTGACCACTCACGTTGTTCGTTAACATCAGGATTTCCAGTTTATTTATACGACCCCGATAAACACACCGTAATGTATCGTAATTGGGATGTTGATGGATTTTTAAAAGCAACGTTGAAACAAACTTTGGGATATAATCCTCATTTAACAAGTAATCCAAAAGAAGCTTGTATTTATTTAGTTCTTGTAGGAGAAGCTTTAAAAGATTCTACCGATGAAGTTGGAAAAGTATTTGGTAATTCAAATTTACCTGCTTTGGATTCAAAAGCTTTAAAACGTTTACCTTATTGGGGTGGTGATGGTAGAAATCACGTTTTACTTAATTTAGCAAGAAGAGATTTGTCTGCTTCATCGGGAGATATTTTTTCAAACATTGATACTGGAAGAGCAATTTTAGTGCAATCGACTTTTAAGCATTCTGCGTTTAGAAGTAATTTTGATTTGATAGTATCGCCAGTTTTGGGACCTCCAGGTTAGTTTTATTTATATAATTTTATTTTTTAATTTGTATTAAGCAAAAATTTATATCACATATTATCTAATGTGAATGCTAACACCGCTTTCCAAAGTATAATTAAGAAAGCGTTAATTTATTTTGACCTCTACCGATATGGTAGACATTATTATGCATCAGCTTTTGCGGACATAAGTTAAATTTAATTTTTTTTATATATTTATGGTCTTCCTCTGTAGTTAGGTGCTTAAGAGCTTTATCGGTTGCTAATATGGTATATATATTATCCTTGGTGCATAAATATCTATTGAAATTTAATTCTATAAATTTTAATATAATTTCAGTGTTTGTATTTTGGCTTAACAATTACTCAAATTCTTTGATTTTAATTTTAAAAAAATTTGAAATATTTAAAAATTATTTGATTAAAATCATAAAATCTTTTACATGTCTGTTATTCGTCTAACAGGTGGCGATGTTTGGCAAGAATGTGCTCCAATGTTACCTGCTCGACGGAAATACTTATTATCCTTCCAAGGAGAAATAAAAACCAATAAAAAATACGGTCCAACAAATGGTTACGGAAATGACGATTCTGACTTAGCAAATGTAGAAAATTATTTTCAATTAGACAAATTTATTGTAGACCATTTAAAAGAAATGGAGAAGAGCAATACTAACGATATATTTAATTTCGAATTTGAGTGTATACCTGCTAATGATGATGACATCAATACAGGTATTCAAGATTGGGCGTTGTGCGGAACCGATAGTTCTCGTAAATTTATATTGAGAGATTCTACTTTTGTGTTAGTATTTTCCCCCTCGGTTTCCGAATTTATTTCAACCACACTTTTGCAAGCTCGCATATACGAAGCGTTAAGATCGGGAGCAGTTCCCGTAATTCTAGGAGGAGATCAAATAAAATTAGCGTACGACGAAGTTATCCAATGGAAAAGAATTTGTATATTTTTACCACGCGTTAGAATAACCGAACTTCATTTTCTTTTACGTTCAATTCCGGATTCGGATATTTTACTTATGCGTAGACAAGGTCGGTTAATGTGGGAAAAATACTTAGCATCTGTACAAAGTACTTTAGATACCATAGTGGCAGTCTTGAGAGAACGATTAAATATACCGCCACTTCCTATAGAAAATGTTCCAGCGATTTCTGTCTTCAATGACACGTTCCAGCCAACTCAAGTGATCGTCAACATAGATGGAGAACAAGACGAAAGTTTGGGTCCTTTAGAACCTCCTTACAATAGTCCCGCGTATCGTCGTAATTATAGTGTTTTATTGACGCAAGGGCACGAAGTTTGGAATGATTGGGGTGATCCTTTTCATTTGTATCCTTCCTTACCGAACGATCCTTTGCTACCGTCAGATGCCAAATTTTTAGGATCGGGTAGAGGCTTTAGACCTATCGGACAAGGTCAAGGTGGTGCAGGAAAAGAATTTTCCGAAGCATTAGGAGGAAATAATCCTCGCGAACAGTTTACTGTTTTGCTGTTAACTTACGAGCGTGAGCAAGTTTTATTGGATTCCATAGCTCGATTAAGAGGGCTTCCTTATTTAAATTCAGTTGTCGTTGTGTGGAATTCTCCAAAGCCCCCTAGTGCGGATTTACGATGGCCGGATATAGGAGCGCCCTTACACATAATTAAAGCAGCTCGAAACTCTTTAAATAATCGTTTTTTGCCGCTCGATAATTTAAAAACAGAAGCAGTTTTATCTGTTGACGATGACGCTCATTTGCGTCACGATGAAATTTTATTTGGTTTTCGTGTTTGGCGCGAACATCGAGATCGAATAGTAGGATTTCCCGGACGTTATCATGCTTGGGATGTTAACACTGCAAATAGTTGGTTGTATAATTCAAATTATAGTTGCGAATTAAGTATGGTGTTAACGGGAGCCGCCTTTATACACAGACACTATTTTCATTTGTATTGGAAATGGTTACCTCAAGCAATTCGTGACAAAGTTGACGAATATATGAACTGTGAGGATATTGCAATGAATTTTCTAGTTAGTCATATTACTAGACAACCTCCTGTTAAAGTTACGTCGAGATGGACGTTCAGATGTCCCGGTTGTCCACAAAGTTTGTCTGAAGACGACACCCATTTCCAAGAAAGGCACAAGTGCATTAACTTTTTTACTCAGGTTAGTGTTGCTTATTTAATTTTTTTTATTACAGTTCTTTCAGTCTTCTCAATGGGTGCATTCACCGGACGTAACAGTTGTGGAACAGCTACCAAATCGTTCGGTGACTTACCCCTGCTTTGGCAACGTGTACAGAGCCATTTTATCGAGCCCATTTCATTTGCGTTATGTTGATCTATCTCGATACATGTTTACATAACATAATTACCGCACGATAGTAGCGCTAATGATGTAGCAGCTGGTAGCTGCTCCACTACTGTTACGTCCAGTGAATGCACACATTGAAACAAAAGCTAAAGTTCACAAACGCTTTTCACTTTTCGAATTTACCTAAGAAACAGAAAAATATTTTGCTGTCATAACTCAAGAAATATGTTCTGTTCTTCTACTTTTAACTCAATTGGCCAATCAGAATTTATTATTAATTACAAACACAAATCAAAGAGAAGAGAGGGTTTATAGTATAGTCTCGGTATAGTCGTAATCACGAGAGCTTTGGGTGGGGAATGCGCTAAGAAATGTCTGGTATCGGTTATTGATAGTAAATTATATTTGGATTTTACAGGTGGCGTTTGTCTTTTTTGTGTCACTTCTATAAAAGTGAAATAAATATATACTAGCGAAGCTCCTTAAACCAAACTAAAGTTAAAAAAAAAAAATATAATACAGGGTGATTTTTTTAAGTGGTACTAACATTGGGATCTCGGAAACCGTAATAGTTACGAGGCTGGTTAAATTAGTAAAAAGTTACATATTTTGATGATCTTTAAGAATCCGTTTAGAAAATTACAAAATTCAAAATGGTTTCCGAGATAATGAAAAAAAACAAAAAATTGGCAATTTCGTTTTTCGACTGTAGTTTCAAAATGGCGTACTTTAGAAACAAAATTCTCGGTAAAAATTTTTAGGAGATTAAAATATCTATCAAACGATACCAAAGTCGACTTTTTATCACATCGACGCTAGGCGTCTCGACGTTCAACTTTTCATTTTCTTATGGGGGACATATGATTTTTTCTGAAAATATTACTCAGTAGGCTTATCTAAATTCGGATACCAAACGAAAACTTTCTATCTTGAACTTTTCTTAATTTTCACAACTTTTCAGGTTATGTTATGTTACGTTATGTTAATTTTTTACTTTATTATAATATTTATAATACTTTATAATAAAACTTAGTTTTTAAATTTTTAGAAAAGTAATTTGACGTGGAAATAAAAATAAATAAAATTATTATTTATTTATTAAATCTTGGTAATGAAATTTTATTTCTTGAATAAATTACTTTTCTAAAAATTTAAAAACTAAGTTTTAGTCGTTATTTTTTATCGTAAAAAATAACCTAAAGTAAAATATTAACATAACTACATAACATAACCTGAAAAGTTGTGAAAATTAAGAAAAGTTCAAGATAGGAAGCTGTCATTTGGTATCCGAATTTAGATAAGCCTACTGAGTAATATTTGCCAAAAAAATAATATGTCCCCCATAAGAAAATAAAAAGTTGAACGTCGCGACGCTTCGCGTCGATCTGATAAAAAGTCGAGTTTGGTATCGTTTTATAGCTTTTTTGATCTCCTAAAAAGATTTCTTAAAATTTTTTTTCTAAAGTACGCCATTTTGAAACTACAGTCTAAAAACGAAATTGCCAATTTTTTGTTTTTCTTCATTATCTCTGAAACCATTTTGAATTTTGAAATTTTCTAAACGGATTCTTATAGATCATCAAAATATGCAACTTTTTGCTAATTTAACCAGCCTCGTAACTATTACGGTTTCCGAGATCCCAATGTTAGTACCACTTAAAAAAATCACCCTGTATACTACCTCAATTTTTTTTCTTTGTCGACACATGACCACCTTATATTTATAAATTAGGATGAAAACGGCGTATTTATTGAGTTTAATTATTTAATTTGGTTCATACATTTATTGTTAATTATTATTAAATATTTATTTAAAAAATGTATTATTAAGGGTGGCATTTATGCCATTAGACACATTTTTATTCCGCAAGATCTTTAAAATTGGGGACTCTATTGGAAAAATTCAAAAAATATGTTAAAGGTAAAGGTTCAACTTAGAAAATGGCCATCTCTAAATTTTAATTTTTGGGGCATTATGGTTCGACACGAGACTTGAAAAATAGGAAAAAATTGATAATGTTTAAAGTAATAAAACCAACACGTAACACAAAAAATTTAAAATTTCAAGATGGCCATTTTCTAAGTCTATTCTTTCTCTTTCATTTGACACCTTATTTGTAGAAAAATATTGAGTATTTTGAAAGATCTTGCGGAATAAAATTTGTGAATTACTTTTTTCTACGAAATTTTTTACTCGCTGTCATATAGGAATCTAGTAACACAAATTAACGACAAACGTCATATATTACACAAGGCGACAAATTTAGAATTGATAATTTTTTTATGGATTAAACTGTACTTAATCGAAAGGGTATGCATATTGAAGCTCAAAAATAAAAAAATAAAAATTTTTTTACGAGTTGTTTTTGAGATAATCCACAACTTGTGATTTTTTTACCATTTTTTACCATTTGTTTTTCTCAAAAAGTACTAAAGGATGCTAAAAAATTCAAAGTTTATGTTAAAGAAAACATTTCAATCTTTCCAAAAAATATTTTTGAATTTTTGAAAAAAGTTCCAAAAGTTCAAAAAAAAAGTTCTAAAATTTTATTTTTAATTTTTTTAGAACTTTTTGAACTTTTTTTTTGTTTTTTTACTTTACCTGAAAAGAGCAATTTTTTTTACACAAAATAGTTAAAAATTACGAAAATCCTACGAGTCAATAAAATATGAAGCTTAAGATTAAAAACAAAAGAAAGATTTGTATACAGGGTGTCCGGCATAAACCTCCGTTCCTTGAAGTGGGTGATTTGTGAGCTCAAAATAGAGTGATAAAACCGAATTTACCTTAGTCCAAAGTTGTTTGCCTACCAAGTTACAGCGCTTTGAAGTTCTTCAAAAAAAAATCGATAAATAAGCGTAACTTTGGAATTAAAAGTGATGGAACAACGAAATTTATGGAATATACTTTTCTTGATGAGAGGAAAAACTTGGTAATCAGTAAAAATCGATATGATTCTTCTGAGGTGGTTAGTTGCCCCTCCCTCGATGTTAAACGCACCCTTAACTTTTTGTTTTTAACTTTTACTGATTACCAAGTTTTTCCTCTCATCAAGAAAAGCATATTCCATAAATTTCGTTGTTCCATCACTTTTAATTCCAAAGTTACGCTTATTTATCGATTTTTTTTTGAAGAACTTCAAAGCGCTGTAACTTGGTAGGCAAACAACTTTGGACTAAGGTAAATTCGGTTTTATCACTCTATTTTGAGCTCACAAATCACCCACTTCAAGGAACGGAGGTTTATGCCGGACACCCTGTATACAAATCTTTCTTTTGTTTTTAATCTTAAGCTTCATATTTTATTGACTCGTAGGATTTTCGTAATTTTTAACTATTTTGTGTAAAAAAAATTGCTCTTTTCAGGTAAAGTAAAAAAACAAAAAAAAAAGTTCAAAAAGTTCTAAAAAAATTAAAAATAAAATTTTAGAACTTTTTTTTTGAACTTTTGGAACTTTTTTCAAAAATTCAAAAATATTTTTTGGAAAGATTGAAATGTTTTCTTTAACATAAACTTTGAATTTTTTAGCATCCTTTAGTAGTTTTTGAGAAAAACAAATGGTAAAAAATGGTAAAAAAATCACAAATTGTGGATTATCTCAAAAACAACTCGTAAAAAAATTTTTATTTTTTTATTTTTGAGCTTCAATATGCATACCCTTTCGATTAAGTACAGTTTAATCCATAAAAAAATAACAGTGTCGCCTTGTGTTATTGTACTAATGTTGTTGTAGTTGGCCGACTTTTTAATATAAACTGCGACTTGGCTAAAAAGAGACGCGGAGACGCTAAGCTATAGTTGTTCCAGGGAATCTTTGCCGCTGTATGTAACGATAAAAGGACATACTTTATATTTTATACGTTATAACATACGTTATAATTTAGCGTCATATTACGCAGCGCCAACATAGTTGCTACACTACGTATCAGATTGCGTGTTTTTGCCTACTTAGCAGAGTTCTCCACGGGCAATGATCCGCTGGAACAACTGTTTGTTGTAATATGAGCTGCTATGATAAAAGTCATAGCGTGGATTTTTACCACTTTGAGTACTGAGAGCAAAGTATAGATGTAGTATGCGTTCACTTTTCGAATAAAATTAAATAATTTATTTTTGTTGTCATGGTAACATTTTTCGTCACTTTCTATCGAAAAAGTGAATTTCTTTTCTAATAAACGCCAATCAAATTAATAATTTTTTGTACTCACTGCTGCGAAAGTGACGTTTGACGCACTCTGTGGTCGACTGGGAAACAGTGTTTCCCGGTCTACTACACCGGGAAGTAAACTGTCAAAACAACACTAATAAATGGTAATAAAATAAAGTAATGTGTATTTATTAATGTAAGGGAACATATTTTAGAACATTTAAATTCGCAAACTAAACTATTACGTTACATCTAATAACAATTTTTAACAACTTTTAGAACAATTAACTGTCAAAGTAAGAATTTGTTTGACGTAAGAATGAAGTTTGACTATGAAGTCATAGGTTGCTTTGTATACCTAAATTGTCAAAACTAATCAAATAAAACTTTTATTTAAGAATTATGATAACGGTTTTGTTCGTTACAAAAAATATTGTACGATCCTCATGCGTGAACAATTTTCCCGCGTTCACGCAATGAAAAAAGCACTCGCTCGCTCGTGTTTTCAAACAGCGTTCACGCGGGAAAATCGTGTTCCCACACATGGTTCGTAAATAACTATATTGGGGTTTTTAAAAGTCACGTGTCAGTAAAAAAAAAAATTAAAGTTTATCTGACTTCTTCAATTTTCCAATCATAACACATTCCCCCACCTAAAAGCTCTCGTGATTATGACTATACCGAATGTTAGTCACGTTATTTTAAATTTTGGTTTCTAGCCAGTTTAAATGTTTTTTCTATTAATTTATTCCGTAGATTTTAAGAAAGTGACTAAATTCTAACATTTTTTTAGGTGTTTGGATACACACCCCTCTTAAATACACAATATCGAGCTGATTCAATATTATTTAAAACCCGAATACCACACGATAAACAAAAGTGTTTTAAATTTATATAAAACTGAAAAAATTTACACCACTTCAGTGCAGCTCCATAAGTAAAAGGTTTTAATTTATAAGAAAATTACTTATTACTAATTTACAATTTTAGAAATTTGTTATAATTTATTTATTATTTTTAACAATTATTGTGATATTTTTAAATAAGTATGAAAATAGTGCCATTTAATTTTTTAATTGTATCTTCGTTTTTCAATTTTATAATTCAAAATAATTTTTAAATACGTAACGATAACATTTTAAACATTCGTATTCATTCAAAACTAGTCGAGCTTGCCCCATTAATTATTTTTGACTGATTTAAATACGTTAGAATAGAATGCCATTAACTTTTAATATTAGAATAATTAATAATCGTACTTTAATTATTATGTAGAATTTTTTAATTCAATTTTAAACGCGTATTTTAAAGCAAATTTTTAATCTCCAGTGATTGATAAAAATGTTACTATTGTAATTTGTAAAGACAAAAAATTGTATTTTAAAATAAAACGAAAATAAAGATGGACTTGTTTTGTTTGGAAAAATGATGTTAGGGGTTGCTGGTAAAGTTTATTACAATGGTTGAGGAAAAGCGTAATAGATGGAGTTGGGAAGTGGAGTATTGTATTTTCGTTTTTCACCGAGTTTTCAGCAATATACAGCGCATACCAAAAGTTAGGACTTGCGCTTGCTCAATGGCAGAAATCAATAATCCGGCACGGTGACGTCACATTGTACAACATTTACTATTGGTAGACTCTTAACTTATCTTATTATTTATTAAAGGTGCATGAATGGGTAATTGCTAACTGTGATATTTGGCCGACAACGGCAAAGACAATCGTGAAAATATTAAAATATACTGCGGTATAATAAGTCGGTGGTGTAAGTGACGGTGTTTATCGTGCTAGTGCGGTGTTTTTATAACACTAGTAGGGGAGCCGCCTGTGCTGCAACCCCACATATTCGATTGTTCTTATTATTAACAAAATGGACTGTTTAATGAAGTGCTCTCGAGATAGGCTGTCCATAGGGTAGTTGAATTGTGATGATTAGCGGGGGGTAGCATGGAGGAAGGGCCGGATCTCTCGCACCTCACTCCTGAGGAACGGGCTATCATCGAGTCCGTTATGCTTCGGCAGAAACAGGAGGAGGAACGCGAGCAAGAGATCATGAGGTATGTAAAAATATAAAAATATATTTATAAAAACTAAAGACGATTTAAGAAAACAGCAAGATTGAAAAGTTATTCGATTAGGTATCTACGAAACTAGAGTATGACATTTTTTATTATTTGACATTTGATATTAATCTGGCTCTTCAAAATCAAACAGTTCATTTTCCAACGTATTACAAAATTTAATCTTTCACAAATTGTGACACTAACACGAGGAGCCTTCTTTTTGAAAAATCTTAAGCTTTTGAATTAAACGTTCAATTATTTATCGAAAAAAAATTATTAATTTTCGATTCTACTACCTATGTTGATGAACATTTTATTTTGTCCTTTTGAAGCTTTAGTAATGGAAAACTTAATTATATTTTGAAGACACGAAAGAACAGAACGTTGAAGATCTTTTTCAAAGATGACGAGGCTGCGCTTTCGCATCGACAAGAACGTAAAGTCAATGACCCATTTTATCAGTTTCAAAATTCATCGAACTTTAATATTATTATGAAAAATGATCATCAATTTTTGTTACTTAAAAATTTGTAATTAGAAATTATGTTTAATGTTCTATCATGTAAAGTGGATGAAACGTAAATTAAAAATACGCACTTGTGCTTTTGAAAAAATCGGAATAGGAAAAAGAAAATAGGTTTCATTACAAATTATTTAATTTAAGGATATTAATGTGCGTACATTGGTCAATAAAATTAACGGGGATAAATCGTAGCTGTAGGACGTAGGTGTACCATCTGCATTAGGGCGTCAATGAACAAGATCTAAATGTCTTTAGTTAATTATTATTAGCAACTCCCTCACATCCTGTTAAATTTTTGCACATAAATGTTATTGGTATAGGGGTCCTGAATAAGTGTCTCGTCATCGGGATTTTAAGAAATGTAAAATAAATAAATAAAATTTGAAGACTGTACCGTCCTAGAAAGACAATTCGCTATAAATAATTGTGGTAACTCCTCAGAAGAGGCACAAAATTCTCTGTTTTAGTTGGTTTTAGTTAGTGGAACACCATACATTATGATAACAGAGTCTAAAATATTGTAAAATAAAGCTATGTGGGTTTAAAGTGGCTTATTTTGCAGAAAATCTTTATTTTATCTAGGAAAATGCTCTATATGAGTAGGGGATAAAATAACGGAAATATGAACTTATTCTTCCATTCCCCCCTATCATTTGTGGACACTGAAATATGGTGTAATCCTAGCCACAGAGAAGACGAATCCAACCTAACTTTTAGAGTCTCGATACTATTTGGTCCATTTATGGTTCTGAAGTGACTCTTCAGAGTCAAAAATGTTTACTGTGCGATTGGCTCTCTATTATCGCATAGCTTATTAATTATTTAACATAAAATCGTCAAGATTCAGGCATTGATGGAACCTATCATATTAAGGGTTTCTAATTTTAAAATCATCAATTACATTTTTATGATCAAATGTCATCCTCCGTCCATTTTGTCATCAAGTTTTTACTTTCTTTTCTACTTCTTCAAGTACAATTGATGTAGAATATAAGTTTTTAAATTATCTAAAACAAGTGAAAAAGGTCGAAATTGAAAATCAGACTATCGTAGTGAGAGTGACCTTAGCAAATAGGGCAATTTAATAGTACATTGTTTTATTAGGAGAGAAAGTATTGTTTTGTGTGACGGATCTTCTGCTACCAGTACCAAGATTCGTTCCAATTATAGTAAAGTACGTTATGCTATAAAAGCGGCGTATGTTTTCTCCATCTATCTCAATAGAAGTCGCTCTATAGTTAGCTAAAGCTTGTGATCACATATTAGGAATAATTCACTCGCTACAATTTTGTTTGGAGAGTTTGAAGAATAGTGTCTATCTGTCGTGTAGCCTAGTGTCTAAATCAGGGGTGGGAAAATTGCGACTTTTTGTAAGGTTCTTTGTGACCTTATTATATTGTATTATAAATTTTTAATTTATAACAATTTATTAATCAATTTCGTCCTATTGGTTAATGGGTCTGTCTGAAAATTCATTCTTTGGCACATTTATAACATTATAACCACAAACTTCGGTAACTTCTCCACCAGACGAGAAAAGAAAAGGTATTTTTTTCGTAGGACGAATAGGTAGTTTTTGCGCAAAACGAAGTGGAAATGATCATTGACATTTTGGGAATCAACTCGTGCAAAGAAAGCTTAAAGATTTAGAAATGTCATAAACGCTTCTTCGTAAAAAGTGTCAGTTGTTTGGATAATTCCAAGGCATCGATGTTTTTCCCCGTTTAAATGGCATTTTTAGTTTCATTCCGGAAAATGGAAAATTCTAAACTATAATATGTTCAGATGAGATATTTTTTCTCTACTAAAAACTTCAATACACTTTATGCAAATAGTTGAATATTAAGAATTTACCCTTGATTATCCCTATGTGCGTCGCACAAGTCACCACCCTGTATAAACAGAATAAACTGTGACCAATAATAATAAACTGTGGGTTAACTTACATTATAACTGTATGTACATTATCATATGATTTTTGTTAGTTTTATTTGCAAATACGACTTCTTCATGTATGAATATTATACTAAGGGAGATGCTGGAAATTTGAATTTTTGCCAACTTCAAGATTATCTTTGGTCAATGCGGACGTTGAAAACAAGTTACTTAAAATTTCCACTGTCATCACATAATGGATAATGTTTTTGGCAGAGTATAAATGGAAAAACTAAAAAATTACATAGATAAATGTTTAACACAAAGTTCGCACTTTAGTGAGTACTTAAATTAAATTTTCATTACTCTCTCTTACTCTCTTAATTTTCTTATCCTCTGAGTTTAATATTTTATTATTTATACGCAGGAGGTTCTCTAACTGTCTAGAGTTACAAGTATTTAAAATTTTATTTCATAAATAATTCCACTCTATCTGGACTTCTAGAATGTTTTTAAGATTTTGTAGCTTATATACAGGGTGAATCTGAAATATGTACCATAACTTATACAGGTCAAAATAATGCAATTTAGCTAAGTATGTCTCAACCAAAAGTAAAGTCCTGCTCTTCAAGTCTTTATTATTTTTTCGATATTTTGTTTTAATGTTTGTACAACTTAAACTACAACGTTGAAATATTGGCAACACAGGGTAATTATAAGTATGGTCATTGAGAAAAAAATTTACGAAAACCGATTGAAGAGGAGAGTGATTTTGCGGTGGTGGTGGCGGTTACCACCCCCAGAACTTTTTATCGCTTACCTTTTCCTAAAATAAAATTTTCCATTACTAGAGAATTGAATAGCAAATATTTTTTGCAACTTGATAGTTTGAGTTAAAACTAATAGTTTTTGAGATAGATAGCAAAAGTCGACTTTTGGATAAGGCATGTTTAGGTAAATCGTCTTATTTTGACATGTAGATATGTAGAATCATCTGTATAAGTTATGGTACAGAATTTCAGATTCTCCTGTAGATAGGCTTTTCGCTTTGTAATATTTATCGTGTTTTGATGATGAAATATGGAAATCCGCGTCAAAGCTCATGTATTGCTAAAGTCTGGAAAGAAAGCGTTAGGGGTAAGAGAGCGGGGCTATTATCCCTATGGAAACCGTAGGCTATGAGTGAGTTTGATTTTTACTGCTATTTAGTAATTAATTTTTATTAAATTAAATTCTTAGCAACGCCAATGGAGTAGACGATAAAGTGCAATCGTCCAAACCTGCCGTTAACGTAGCGACGTTATCTTTATAATTTATTTGTGCAACTGCATTAATGAAGCGGCATACTTAATATGTATGTAATATCAAGGACTCTAATGCAAATTATGAGTTCCGCTATTTAATTGTAATAGACAGAACCCGCAGTCCTGAGTTTTTCTTTCAAGAATCGTATAATACTTCATATGGAACTTTTACTCTTAAAACGTTTACTCTTAAACGTTTATTCTTCTTAACTATATTTGAGGATGGTAATGATCTCAATCTCTCCATGGATGCTTGATAGAGGCATCTTGATGCCTATAACATTTTATGGACCTCAAAAGGCCTTTTAATTGGAAAAAATACAGTTTTTCTGCAAACGTCAAAAAAAGTCGACTTTGTGTCACTCAATATGTCAGGGTGAAGTTTAACTTTCCCGCCGAGGCAGGAAAAATTGTCAGCAAAGTATTTTTCACTGTCTAGGCAGCGAAGTAAATTCTTAACCCAAGTTAATTTTCATTTTTATAACGTAAAAAATGTTTTCTAAGCATTTTTAATGCAAAAAATTTAATATTTTTTAAATTTTCCTTTATAATTAGTTAGTTGCATATTAATAATTAGCTTTTTTTCCAAATTAAAGTTAATTAAAAAAAATATTTGACAATTGAACTACAAGGAATTGACAAGAGATGGTGCTCTTTCGAAAATCAAAATTTTCAGTTTTACGCTTTACGTTTGCAGAAAAAATATAATGTTTTCTACGGAGTCAAAGTAGTTTTGTGTGACTCGCCTGTATTGCCTGACTCGCTCGCTACGCTCGCTCTTCAGCCAAACACAGTCTTGTCACACAAAACGTCACTTTGTCTCCTTATAAAACAAATAACTATTGTTAACTAAAATGCAAGGCATTTTTTTAAAATTATTAATACTTAGGTTTTCAAATATGAAATGAAAATTGATAAAAATTGCTTACAAGAGTGTCATGCTTGTAAAACGTATCATCAAGTAAAAGAATGAAAATACCTTTGTCGCGCATTACAACCGCATGTTTATATTTTACATTTTTGTAAAAAAATCGTCCAAATTTGAATTTGATGTTGTTTTAATTTTACATCAACGCAATGGTAATATTTCTAGTTAAATTTTATTTAGTTATTCGACGAATTCAACAAGTGGTATAATTAAGCTTTTCACTTTGTGACATTTAACCAAATTAAACCACTTTGGTATAAATAAAAAAAAATAGAGCAAATTTTTTTTTGTTTTAATAAATCCTTCTGTACAACACAAATTCATCATTAGTATTCATTACTATGTCGTTACTTTAAAATTATTAATAATCTTACCCAAGTAAGCAATTTGAGTATTTCTAAAATGTTGCTTTTAAGTGTAATGAAAAATAATTAATTTGTTGATGGGTAATTTTGGAATGGAAGATTTGTTTCAAAACCTTCTTTTAATGTTGTTAAACTCAATAAGGCTCAGTTTTCTTTTTCTTTTGGCTGTTGATATCGTATAGTAGTCTTCTACGATTAACTTAAATTCCCATCAGGAAATGTATGTCCATAATGAGGTAAACATAAAAAAAGTGATTCTTAAAAGTAAACTTTAACTTTTAATCTCAATAGTTTGTTATCTAAAGAGACTCATATGACCACCACTGACTTAAGCCCATTTTCACGGTATTGACATCGTATATCGGCGTTAACTACGACTTGAACCAGATCTTAATCTGACAGTGTGAAACAGGCCTTAAAACCAAACATTAAACCGATGCTGTGAAACTGCTCAAGGTCCACATCTTGACTTTTTCCTAGAGCCCACCGTTTTGAGATATAAGCGAAAACCCAGAAAACGGAATTTTTCCATTCTCTCCCTCTCTTAACCATATAGCTAGGAGCAGGGACTTTTAACAATTTTACCTCCTAACTACTTCAAACACATTCCCGAAGAAAAAAATTCTACCCTCTTCCACGTCCTCTAGTATAACCCCACGTTGACTAGATTAATACAATAATTAAAGGGGGTGTAAACCAAAAAAACTTTTTTTCGTAAAAATATGCTAAAAAATATCTTAAGAACAACGGTGAAAACCGCACATCTTTAGCCCAAATATTAACCGAGATATAAAGCATTTATGTTTCAAACATTCAAACGTGTGACGTCAGACAGACAAATACATGCAACCAGCAAGCGCATAGCTGACATTGAACTGAAGTTGACAATTTTGTTTATATGAAATTAGTCTACGAGGCTAGCATGCTGCTATGCGACCGATGCATCGATAGCGAATTTGTCCGTGTGACGTAGAGCATTTTTGCTTAAAAACCGTTTATCTTTTGAACGGCTCATCACAGCGATGTGCGGTTTAAAAATTTGTTCTTAGAATCCCCTGTATTACAACTTTAATTTTTGGTTTACACCCCCTTTAATAGCTGTAGATTCATTAATATTATAAAAAATTGGCCTTAGAGTGCTTGTTATTAAAATGAAGCATCTAAGTCAAATTGAAGTTACAAGAGCAGTAACATTAATCGAAGAAGGCCACAATTATCGCTATATTGCAAGACGACTTAATGTGAGCCTTTCTGTTATCTCTAGAGTTTTTTTTATGGGTATAGTTACAAGACTGACAGAGTTATGGTAGAAGAGCAGGTCATGGCCAAAAACATTCGACAACCGCTTAGCAAGAAAAAATTTTGCGTTGTTGTGCGCTTAAACGTCGCACTTCAACTGCTAGAGACCTGGAAAGTGATTTCAGAAGAGTTCAAATCTGTACAGAAACCATAAGATAATGGTTGCGAGAAAGCAATTTAAGGTCAAGGAAGCCGGTTTGTAAGCAGAGATTTTAAATCGTAAAAGAAACCTACTGACGTTCGCGCAAGAACATGTCAATTGTGGGATCCAGCAGTGGTTCTTAGTGCTCTAGCGACGAGTCCAGATTTCGGTTAATTCGTTGTAATTTGTTTGCTACCTGGGGGACCTGATGCAGGCCAAACACTTAGGCCAAGCAGCCTTTTGTGTATCCAGAGGGTTTATGGATCTATCTTTAGTTCCGCTTCTTCAAAGACGGTTACTATCCTCAGTGGCTCAAAAGCAGGACACTGGCATAAAATATGTTGGGTGGATTCATCTTCCTCCCCACCTGTCATCATAGACTCCAATATAATATGTAGATTTTTATTTAGAGGAGAGTGACCAGTTAGTAGACCTCTGTCATCGTCCTTAGTAGTATGTTTGCCTCCTCAGAGAAAGCTTCGCATACAAACCGCTTGACAAACAAGGTCTTGTTTCATGAAGCTATAGGGTTCCGGTCCGCAGAAATAAAAGTTTGGGTACGCATAGGTGAACGCAATCGTGAAGGATTGGTTCAGGAGGTAGTCAAGTTTGGAGGAGTATCTGTCATGGTGTGATCAGGTATCTCATTTGATACTCGTACTGACCTTGTTGCTGTGTATGGGCGAATGAATGCTGCTCTATGCATCGATGACATACTCAGAAACCATATGATAGCTGCTGGAGCCCTCATAGATCCTGGATTTCAGTTTCATGATAATGTAAAACAATTTTGATCTTTCTAATTCTCAAAAAGCATTTAAGGGGTTGGTATATCCTCTAAAATTATTCAAGAACATCAGACTTACATGAAATACCTTACTATTAAGTGTAATTAATTCAGAATTTAATATTGCGATGAGCAGTGTCTAAGATTATTATCCAACGATTTCATCTATCAACTATTTTTTGTGAAAAACCCACCTCACACTGGCTGATTGTGTGCCGTCGAAACTAACATTAACGACGTCAAAAACACGCAGTGTGATTAACAAAATGGATAATTTAAGTGTTAAGCTCAAACGTTAATGAGTTTCAATAAGAGAAAGAAAAGACAATCAACGCCAATTTGGTGTCTGCGTCTAAAATTTCTAAAAACATTTTCGAGAGGGAAGTAATATAATAAAGCATAAGGATAATGCGGTTTTTCATTTCATTGAACAAAAACATTTACTTAGATGATAATAAAATTTATTCCGTCAAACCACTTCCATGTTTGTCTATTCATCATAATAGATAATTAGGCCATACTGCAGATTGATGATAGAGGATATATTTTGACATGCTTTTGCGGATTGCGTGATCCTAAGCTTTTAAAATGTTCGAACAAAGAATGCCATAGTATATTATTGATGAGTTGTTGGCTGCATTTAAAATAAAATTAATCAAAAATCTCTTGTTCGCAATCAGCTCCAACTTATTATAGTTTGGAATTAATTGTATATTTTAAAAACCACTCTCGTTTTGCTGTTTCTTTAATTGTTCCAGTTATTAATTTAAATGTAAATTCATTTAGTGCACTGTTATTTAATCCATTTTTTCTTGTTTTAAGGCGCAAAGCGAACGAGGTCCAAGTGCTGGAAGATACGATAAGGACTCGCAGTGAACAACACAAAAAAGCGGGCATAGAATTAGATGCTACTTGCCAAATATGCCTTAAGACCAAATTTGCCGATGGTGTAGGACATCTTTGTAATTATTGTAACATTAGGTGTTGTGCTCGATGCGGAGGAAAAGTTACACTTAGATCGAATAAGGTAAGTTAAAAATCAATTTTCAAGAATAATAATTGTATGTACTTGTCATTAGAGTTTCGTTTGGTGGACTTGTTATGTAGCATCAAAATAGGGAGAAACGGTAGAAGATAGCTTCCTCTCTTTTTGTTCAAACTGAATTCAAATTCAATTACGGAAAAGGTTTTCCAAGGTTTTTTGGTTTTTTTACTTTTTGTCTACTAACTCCAGTTTAATAAAATTAGAAACTAAAAACCTTCAATTTACAAAAGTACATGGGGAAGGTTTTTCTGCTTAATAAAGAGTTAGGTTTGGACATAAATATGAAAAATAAAAAACTTCTAGCGCTAGCAGGGGTCATGCCAATACCTCTACCTCCCGATTTAGGGGTTGAAATCGCTTTTTCCTAAATATGTAAGTAGCTCGTTGTCTGTTGTCTATGGAAAACTGTCTCATCGAAATCGCCTTTTATGATTAAAAAAGTAGATCCTGTTTTGGGCTGGAAAAACTAAGAAATAGGTAAGCATTTTTGAAGAAATTTACTTTTCCCTTTTGTCTCATTTTCTTTGAGTTTTATTTATCAAGGTGCAAAAAAATACGGGAAATTTTATTTTCCTCTAAGGTCTCTGTCACTAGATATGCCAAAATCTAATTTTCTATTCAGAAAAACCTTCTCCGTGCATTTTTGCCGAGTTTGGTGGTCGATTGAAATAAATTACACAATTTTGGCATAATCTGTCTTGTCATGGAAAACGGTAATGTAGCAAAATGAAACTAGAAAAAGCGATCTGACTTAGAAATCTAAAAAACCAATATTGGCATTTTCGATAGTTCTTAGAGTAGTCTCAACGAAAGAAAACCCCGCTACGTGATAAAATCTGCCCGAGGCGTGGCTAAGTTCAAAGCAACGACAGTACAAATTAATCTACAGTCCCACCAGCTTTATTAGCTAGCTGAGGGGGCGTGGCCAGCGCTGTGATAGATTTTGAAGTACACTTACGAGTTAAAAGTATTTGACAAGTAAACTGTCAGTAAAATTAAATATAGGTTAATATTAAGACAGTCCACAGTCAATTTGAAAAGTACAACTTACTGTCATTTTGAAAGGTTTTATCATAACCTAAAGTAGTTATAGATACACGCGACTTTTAACTATGCCTGTACCTACCCTAAATTCTTTATTATTATTGGAAGAATTTTTTCCCGCAAAAAATATTTTAAATAAAATTATTTTAGTTGACATATTTTCCGTAACGCAAAATTGGTTGGTGGAGCTTTATTTCGTAACTTCAACGATAATCACGTGGTGGGCTTTTCTTTCGTTGGGACTACTCTAATGCACAAAATGTCTTATAAAAATAAAGGAAGCAAGAGGGGAGCTACAATACTTTGGAAGTACAAAGTGGGCGATAAAACCCTCCCAAATTTCAAAGGTCACTAAAGAAAAAATTGTTGACGACATTCTAAATTTTGTCTCACCACGTCAAAACAAAATTTTTGTAGTAAAAATGCCCTAAATGTGTTATGAGGCAGCTATAATACACTGGAAATCATTACTGAGTTTCCACTCAACGAAAATCGTTCGATGTGGGAAGCTCTTCTGAGCGATGTTTTTATAGACTTGAATGCAACTCGATCTATCTAACATTTTTGGAAAAACTATCGAGCATAGTTTGTTCACTATGGGAAGACAAGACTAGCTTTTAAATCCCTATTAGCTATTATACTCCGTTCAGCGACTAGAAATAGCTAAACCACTCCCACAAAAAGCGCGAGATATTCAAATAGAATTTTTCTCTTAGTAGAATTTTGAAAATACGGTTTATAACAGTCACCCAAGAATTGACATGTGTCAATTTTATTTGACAGAAACTTGTAGGGGGTGGCATAGCTATTTCTGGTCGCTGAACAGAGTGTAGCATTCTGAAAAAAAATCAGAGCACTTGTGGTATTATATTATGTATATGACAATATTCATTTTAACTTTTTCCAATCCAAGAAAAAGTTGTTATAATTGCAATATATGATATATAATTGCAAAATTGCAAAAAAAATTGCAAAAGAAAAATAAGCACTTTTTCAGTTTTTAGCTCATATCTAGTCGGCTATGATAATTTTGCAAAACCTAATTACACTTTCAAAATGGGCTCACAATATAAAAAATTTTTCCCCATTTAACCGACTTTGTATCTCTTATAGTTTTCGATATCCCAATGCTGCGCCGATTTCGTGAGACAGCAGTCTGTATAAGACCTATTTCCAAAGGGTTCTATTAAATTATTATCTGCTAATGTGTCACAATACCTTTGTAGTGATAGTGATGATCTGATGATTATCTGTTTTTCAAAAATGTGCCTAAATATTCTACCCTTCCAATTATGGACCATTTGTGCTCACATAGGCTTTCTAGATTAAAGATGATCTAGTGGTCACCCCCGAAGTATTGGAAGATAATGAATACGTTAGAAAAATTAAATTTAAAGAAATTATTATATGTACCTACATACAACCTACACCGATGATTGTTTGTTGTTAAATGCACGATATAGGCGTGTCCGTTGTTCAACGTGATCGAACTTTGTTAAAGTGGGGAGATAGGAGATAGAAATAAGCATGACAATTTATTATTTAAAAAATGTATGAAATTGATAATTTCAAGAAATAAAATTTAGCGATGACATATCTATGGGTCGAGAAAATATTTAAAAAAATCATTAAGACCGGTCCAGTAGAAGCAAACTATAATTACCGGTAAAGAAAAGCCTTCGCGTTTTAAATATACGGATTCGTTTCCTACAAAAGAATTTGGAATTCAGAATAACAATTGATAAATATTTCCATTTGAAAATGCAGTGTAACACTAAAACATCAAAATGTATTGTTTTTCGTTCCATTTGTAATCCATCTAATAATCTTAGGTATTATAAAAATTATTTCAAACAAGCAAAATTTTTCTTACTTTCCAGCAATTTCAAACTTTAGTGGTACGACTAGTCAGTAAGTTAAGCAAACCATAAATTCGACTTAATTTTAGCTTTACGGGTTCAATTTTTAAGCACTCTATTGGGAAAACCTTTAGATCTCAACAATGCTATTCGTTTTGTCTCGTGCGTTTTGTGGTTTGAATTCCAATTTTATCAATTTCTTATATACTTTTTTTATAGTTTGTTTCCTATCGTGCATAAATTACAAATTTTGCATTTATAAATATTTTGTTTTGTAGTTGAAATTTGAAATTCTTTAAATTACAATTTCTGTTTTGGTCTTTTCTTTTCATTCGGACACTAATATTTTATCTCGTTAATTTTGCTTGGCTGTATTTGCATTATGTAAGGCAAAATTATACCAGGATAGGGTATCTTAAACTTTGATGTAAAAAGGGGGCCCCAATTTTAGCATATGAGCCTGTTATTGGTACCAATACGCTACACTTAAGATGGTATCAAAAAATATTTTTCGATTGGTACCATTCAGTCTCATTATTTGTTAAAATGGGATATATTATAAAAAATGTGATTTCATGCGAATTAATCCATTCTAAAAATTGTGTGCACTTCGGTCTTCCGAAAAACAGACACGATATTACGGATGTTACGACATAAATTTTTTTTATTATCAGCTATAAGTATATAACTTTTACACACAGCCTGTACCTTTATTTGAAGTTTTATGCAATTGCAGGATTTACGTATTTTATGCTCACTTGACGTGTTCATAGCTTATGCAATTTATTACAGCTATATTGCTCTACATTATGGAAGTTAACACTTATAATGTGCAATATGTGCAATTTTGTAGTAATTGCACTAGTAAAGTACATAAAGCTATTTTACAAAAATTACTAAAAATTCCCAACTATTAATTTATTATTAAAATATTCAACTCGAAATATCAACATTCGAATTTACGTTAAATAATTTAATTAAATAATTATATTTTTATCTATTTATTTATAGACGTATACTTTGCTAATTTCAAATTTAATTTCGTTACTTATCTAAAATTTTAGTGTCGAGAGTGAGTCGAAATGCTTTTGTGTTTGAAACTTTTGATGATAGTACTACACAGTACATATTGTATTGCAGCCTTAATTATATTAAATGATGTCTTTAGGACATGTCACTCATGAGTAATTAACATTCAAATTTGATTTTCGTGTAACTATTTTAGTCACAAAATATTATTGTAGGTCAAAATTACAATTTGTCTCTACTTCGAGTACGTATACAACAGTCTGTTAACGATCGTTTGGCACATACAATATAAAATAATAAATGTATGGATTAATTTGGATCAAAATTATTTAAGTCAAATGGTCAGTTTGTATGTCGAATTGTATGGCTGTGAGAACACGATAACTTGAGAAGAAATAGATCTATTGATTTCAAAAGCATGATAAGTCAAAGGTTGAGATTGTATTTGAGCAAAATTTGGGTTTAAAAATAACCAGAGATGGGTGGAGGCAACGAATAATAAATTTATAGCTTGCTTCGATACCAAGCCCCCACATCAAAATCCGAACCCCATGACAATTTTGTTACCCGGAGCTGTAAGTATTTAGAGATACTGTACAAGGTAGTTTAAATTGCTTGTTAGTTTGGGGTATCTCCGTTAAGAGAAAACCAATAACACGATCTAGATCTACTTCTTTAAGACAAACTCAATAGTGAAATAAAAAATCTGATATCTTCTTTTGTTTTCGAGTTATAGGCCAAAATTCATATTTTTGTCTTTTTAATTTGGATCAGTATACAACGTATTTTTCAAGATTTTTTTAAAACTGTTAAAACATTCTTAGGACACTTCTTAACGCAGATAGATTTCAGTGGAGTAGTCAAAAAATTTGTAGCGAAATAAATTAAATAAATAAGTATTAAAAAATCCTACCTTTTATAATAAAACACCCAGTATTAATGGAGAAAGACAGCTCGGTAAACTGAAACAAAGAAAAAATAATATAAGTACTCCCCGGTGAAATTCATAATTAGGAATATAATTTAAAGGAATAGAAATCTCTACGGGGTACACTCAGCCTCACAATTAATGGTCACCCTGGCTATACGTCTAGTACGAATTGTGGATGTAATCATAAAAGTGTGTTCACACTACATGAGAAGTCATATGACTTCTCCTATGTATATACAGGGTGTATCCGAAGTAGGTGGACAAACTTCAAGGAGACGTTCCTTACCTAAAATTAAGGTACCCGTATTTTTTTGTTTTGGTCAATTCCAATTTTTGACCGGTGTGGGAGCCCCTAACAGAGGGCCTCCTAAAACACTATTTTGTTAACATTTTAGAAACCCCTTAACCGATTTTAATAAAATGGGTATATAATATAATATAAATTATTTATTATATTATTTATTATATATAATATAATAAAATGGTATGGGAACTAACAAAGTGAATTAACATAGGTACCATATCCGACTTTTGCAAAAGTCGCTAGAGGGCGCTAGTTACGGTCAACTGATCTTGGTTTTTCTGCAATAACTTTTTTGGTCAAAACATTTTTCAATTTTTTTATTGTATAATTAAATGTACAATTTCATTATCTAAAAAAAAGTATTTTTGATCTTTTTCTTAAGATACACAATTAGAAAGAAAAAGACGAAAAATACAGGCCGAATGCATAAATTTTGAACTATTTTCTCAATCAAAAGATGTCGGAAAGCTGATTTTTTTATTTTTAAAGATTGTGTGACAATTTCTAAAGTAAAATTGCACTATAATTAGAGGAATTATAAATACAAGCTTTAAAAATGAAAAATCAACTTTCCGACTACCTTTTGATTGAGAAAATAGTTCAAAATTCTCGCATTCAGTTGGTATTTTTCGTCTTTTTCTCAAAAACTGTGTATCTTAGGAAAAAGATACACACACACTTTTTTTAGATAATGAAATTTTACATTTAATTATGAAATAAAAATATTAAAAAATGTTTTGGCCAAAAAAGTTATTACAGAAAAACCAAGAACAGTTGTACGTAACTAGCACCCTCTAGCGATTTTAACAAAAGTAGGATATGGTACTTATGTTAATTCACTTTGTTAGTTCCCATACCATTTTATTATATTATATATAATAAATAATATAATAAATAATTTATATTATATTATATACCCATTTTATTAAAATCGGTTAAGGGGTTTCTAAAATGTTAACGAAATAGTGTTTTAGGAGGCCCTCTGTTAGGGGCTCCCACACCGGTCAAAAATTGGAATTGACCAAAACAAAAAAATACGGGTACCTTAATTTTAGGTAAGGAACGTCTCCTTGAAGTTTGTCCACCTACTTCGGATACACCCTGTATATACATAGGAGAAGTCATATGACTTCTCATGTAGTGTGAACACACTTTTATGATTACATCCACAATTCGTACTAGACGTATAGCCAGGGTGACCATTAATTGTGAGGCTGAGTGTACCCCGTAGAGATACATTATACTACAGTGTCTTCAGAAATATACACAACCCACGTGACTAGTTTGTTGTAGTTATTATATAATATTGGTCTATCAGATGTTGGTTGGCTAAGCAAATTGGTCACGTGAATTAAATATATTTATGAAGGAACTGTACATGTGTACATAGCGAAGGCACAGGGACGTTAGTGTAAAAAACTCTTTGCAGTGACACTCGTAAACCGTTTTTTCGAAAATCTTTACTGATGGGCTTCCCTGTGGACATAGACGAAAGTCAGAGCGGACTATCACCTCGTTGAATGACTATAGGTCGTGGAACTTGGGGGACTTTGTTTCCCGGTCTAAACCCCGCTGATAACTTAAGTATAGTGATGGAGTTGAAATAGTTCTGATTACCTCTCCCTTTGAAAAACCTTTAATGGGAGTTTCCTATTTAAGATAGGAATTTGTTATCGATAACATCCTTATAAAATAGAACGAGACATGCAGAGAGAAAATATCTTATTCATATTCATACTTTTTGTACTTTAAAACGAGTCTGCCTCTTTTTATTTCTCGATTAGGAAGGTTTCACAGGGTATTTTATTTTAATATGAGGTCTTATCAGCACGACTAGTTCGAAACTCGGAGCCTCACACAGTTTCGGACTGGCAGGTCGGCCAATGACAGAGTCAAATACTTTTGGGGACCAAACAGTGTCATCGAGACAAGAAATCTCGTATCGACTAGTTATTTCTTGTCTTGTCTCGAAATTTTTTTCGAGACAGGAATTGCCGACCTGTCAGTCCGCCACTGGACTCACATCAACTGCACGTTTAGATTCCAGGGTGCACTCAGGTCCTTAAAAATCGAATACGCGGCTGCATTACCTGTGGTTATAATAGAGTCTACTATAAACAAACGATTAAAAGCGGTGCTGGCAACATTGCCTTCTTCACTATAATGCCAAACTTCCGTATAGCAACCGTACTAGCTAAGTTAACCTTCTAAAATGTTTTCAAACGCAGTACTGGATGCAAAATGACTTAAAGGGGGTGTAAAACAAAAATTAAAGTTGTAGTACAGAAAACTCTAAGAACAAATTTTTAAACCGCACATTGCTGTAATGAGCCGTTCAAAAGATATAACGTTTTCAAGAAAAATGCGTGACGTCACACAGCCGAGTCCGCTGTCGCATCGGTCGCGTAGTAGCTAACCTAGCAGAGTAGTTTCAGAGTAGCAGAGTAGTTTCATATAAACAAAATTGAGTGTGCTGCGCGCGACGGTTAATGTTGCATGTGTTCAGTGTCAGCTACCAGCTACGTACTTGCATTCGGCTATGTGACGTCATACGCTTGAAACAAAAGCTTATAAGTTAATATTTGTGCTAAAGATGTGCGATTTTCACCGTTGTTCTTAAGATGTTTTTTTAGCATTTTTCTATTAAAAAAAGTTTTTTTAGTTTACCCCCCCCCATCATCTATGCCATAGATGGTCATTGACATAGGGATTTAACAACTAAATATTTGATTACCTACTCTTAGTGTAGAAAAGTTGAGATCCAACTAAAGATCAAACTAAAATGGCAGCTACAGCAGAAATAGTTAGCAGGCCTTCCCTACATAATTGAGCGTGTCAGTTGTTGTTCACTTTTATTCCACAAGATGCGCACAATCGACGGTCCCAAACGTCAAATTACAGTATTACCAATTACTTTTATTGTATAAAACTGAAACAAATTTATACAAAATTCAAACAAAATGCAATAAAAGTAATTGGTAATACTGTAATTTGACGTTTGGGACCGTCGATTGTGCGCGCCTTGTGGAATAAAATTGAACTTCATGACAACTGACAATTTTCAGTTTCCGTAGAAATTTTTTTTCCATAGAAAAAAAAATCAGCATAAATTTTGGTTCGTTGTCTACACTAATAATAATCTTTTCTAATTGTTCTGTAAAAATTTAAATCGTAAAGATGAATTTTCCATTTTAGTATATCATGGTTTGACAAATGGAATTTTCTTTATCTAAAATTGAATTTTTACAAGATAGCTAGAGGAGATATTAAAAAATGTATAATTACGAATTTGAAAGTTTGTTTTATAAACTTTCTGATAAAAAGAAATTACTATAATCATATAAGTAGGTACTGAAATAATAATGTCATTTTGGGACCTAGTCCTCGATCTTTAATAGCGGTCTTAGGAAAACTCGACAATAAGATTTGGTGGCAACTGGCAACCTGTGTTCTTACATTGTTTAGGTGCCTATAAAGAAACCGCGTCAGAATAATTTTCTGTACTCATGTGCCACTATGAACTGCTCTATACATTGTTCACCGACAAAATGCAGCTAAGCCACTCTCTACAAACTTCTGTCAAATAAGGTTAACGAATGTCAATTCTTGTGTGAGCGCTGTAAACCGAATTTTCAAAATTCAACCAATAGAAAACTTATAAAAATTATAGAAAAAATTTATAAAAATTAGATATAGTCTCTCTTGCCATGGAAAACAATATAAAATATAAAACATCAAAAATAAGAACCGATTGTTACGAATGTTGATGTTTCAGATTGTTTTCCATGGCAAGAGAGATCATGTCAAAAATGCATAATTTTAAAATTATCTCTTCATTGGTACGATGATCAACCGCATATGTTGTAAAATATGAAGCAGAGTTTGGAAAAACAATTTTTCCATGTTAAATCCCTAGGCTAGGCCATTCTACACCCAGTAGAATGAAAGTTGTATTATTACTACATATTTTAATACAAGTGATGATTTTGAACCACTCTTAAAGGAAAGAGTACTTTAATTTAGTGGAAACCGAAAGCTTGTGATTTTATAAGTAGGTAATAACATTTTTATTCAAAAGTTAGTAATTTTATTCAATTCCCTTTTAAAACTCGTATAAAGAACCGTTTTCTAGGCATAAAATAGAAAAACATCGTAGTAAGTGATATGGGTGGGGCTATTGAAATGACAATACGTATCGGGGGTGTATTATGAATTTTGATAATGTGAAAAATGAAAGGAAAATCAAAATCCTGTTATAAATATTTACAGCTTTTTCAGTAGTACAACTGTATCTACAACCTATGCATTTGTATCGGTCGTTACCATAGTATGTCGTTACTAAAAATGTAAATTAGGATTAATAAATGACTTCTAATTAATAACACAACGTAGGTGGTCTCGCCAGGTTCAAGTCTCAGCTCGAGCGATTTTTGCTAATAGTTGATGACGAAAGTAGATGAAAAACAATTTGATAAAGAAATTTTTCCAAGAATGAAAATTTCCTCAATATCTATTTACCACTATTTACAAATGACTTACTTCTATTATCGATGTGATTGATTCTAGTAAATAAACAGCGTTTTCAAATTGAAAACATTAAAAAAGCGATCTGACGATAAACAAGTGCAATTTTAATTTATTTTCCTGCAAAAGTCGAGTCGTTGTAACGAATGTGTAGGTTGTAAGTACTCATAGTTTACCACCCCCCTGTATATTTAAATTTACAACACCCATTGACTGTTGGCCCGGGCGCGTGGGTATTCATTGTATATGCTGAATTGTGTAGGAGGGGGTTGACGTCATGCACATCGGACATGACGCTGTGTATCGATTCACTCTTTCCTACAGCTTAAGATATCTACTTTAGCGCCCTTTGTAATTTAAAGTTTTATCACTGTCTTCCGACTTTTTCCTTAAGCACCCTAAAATATAAAATTGCTACTTAACAATATAAAAAGAAAGCCCCAAACGTTAACTCAAAAATTTATGAATGGAAGAGCTACAACGACTATCCACAATAATAATTGTTATTTGCATAAAGCTCGTAAAGATAACAGAAATATGATTTGAAGAAATTATATTAAACAGTTTACGTCATTATATGTAATTGGTTCGGAATTGATTAAAACGATGCACTATTAGGAGTTTTAATTATTGTAATACCAAAAAAGTGTGGTCATTAAAGCGTTAACTATTTTTTTCAGGTTGTATGGGTTTGCATTTTATGTAGAAAAAAGCAAGAACTATTAGGCAAAACTGGTCAGTGGATGGTGGGAGGCGCTCAAGAAGGTGAACACGTTATACAACAACATCATCAACAAGCACCTTCAGATAAACGACCCAAACTTGAGCGAGCTCATTCGGCTGCAGAAAAAGAAAATTTGCCACTTCAAAGATCCGGAAGTGTACTTAGAAGGCAGTATTCGGAACAAGATTCTAATAGAGGACCATCGTGCGAAAGATATCAGCAAGCGTATAACGAAGACGATCCTAGATATTATCAAGATGAACTTGAAGGTCTTATGCGACAACATCCGCATTTGGTTCCGAGAAGGTATTTATTAATAACTTTTATTTTATATTCAAATTTTAACGTTTTCGATCATTTTAGATATCCCGATAACACTGAAGTCGATCCTTCACCAATGGATATCCCTCAACAAAGGATTCCATCCTCAACCAGTATTAATAAAAAACACAAACGCAGTGGCTCGACGAAAAAGCATCAGCCGCATCCTCCACAGCCTCAAATTCAAAGATCCTTTTCGAGTTCGGAAGATGATCTTAGATCGACGCCTGAATGTGGTAGTGACGAACGCGACAGTGAGAAAGGTAAGTAGTGTTATGAGTGCTAAACATGAGGCAGGTTGCAATTATATAGGCTTTTATTACAATAAGTTGTTGCTCCCATAGTTAGTGTCGGCTAGAATAACCACCACCTAGCTAGTTAATATAAAATAAATTTAAATCGACAGAAAGAAAAGAGGTTGTCATTTAAAGTGACAATTGTCTTGGTCAGTTTTAATAACATCAAGTTTACAGGGTGCCACGATCCAGATAAAATATCCGATAGATTGAGTCGGCAGGCGATTCTAGATGAGAAAATAAAAAAATTTTTAGCGGTGAGGGTTTTCTCTTACAGATCATTGGTTGATGTTGTGTCTGCATGGTGGTGTACACGCCGCTCTGTGCACTTTTTTCCTGCATTTTATTATATCTTTACTGAAATGTTTAAGAATGATGTTTGTTTACAAAATTTTATATTTTACAAAAAGTTCCAACGTTTACTTATGTCTGTAGGTAGGTATTTAATTTGATATAAGCAAGGTTAAGGCCTGGATACTTTTAAAAAATTATTTTCTTTCAAGAAAAAATAGAGATATAAAAAGAATGTTGCTTCACACCCAAACATTAGTAGTTATTTTTATTGTTTTTATGTACGGAATGTGTGCAATATTAATTTCTCCTCCCGGTCAAAGTATTTTCATTATTGCTTTTATTAATTGGACTTATTAAGACTTACGCCAGTTGTATATCCGTCTGACTATTTCATATTTCTTTATATAATCTCTAGAGGCACTAGAAAGACGAAATATTAATTCTTTAGAGAGGAAAATGGGATTCACTAAAACGTCTTACTACTTCTTGACACTTTTTACTTTTTCCAGACGTGAGTTTTCAATGAAACACCCTGTATGGATTCTTTGCCAAAGGTCAAAGAGACGATGCCATTAAAATGAATAGATTTTTTGTTTTCCTATAGTTCGTTTTTAACTTTTGAACTGTTGGGGTCATTTTAAAACCTCAAGTCTAATGGCTTCGTTTGGTCTTTATAATTCTGTTCTTCTACATAGAATACAGTGGAATATCTTTCAGGAATATCTATGGTTGTCTTTCTTTGGTTGTCTAAAATTTCTTTTCAAATTTTAAGCTTGTATAGTTACACCTGTCATCTACAGATTATCAAATAGTTAGCATTTGAAAATTTAAATTTAGAACGACTCGTTAACAACAAATTTAAAAATTTGTACTGTAAGGACCAGTAAGAACTTCGAGACCACATACTCGAAACCTGAGTTAAATCACTTTGAGTGATACCAATGATATTAACAGATTTACAGAGCCTTTGCTACCATTTTCAACACATATGGCTAAATATGACAAAACTTCTTGAAACTAACATAATTAATACAAGGTTTTAAAGTCGCATAGTTAGACATATGGATTGCCCATGTAAAACTACAGGGTAGGACACGAACTTGTAGCCCCTGACGAATGTAGACTGAAACCCAACAAATACCAGTACAGTCTAGATAGTTATGTTATATTTTTACCGTCGTCTGCGATGATCTGTCGTAGTTCGACGCTACTATCAAGTCATACCAATCCAACAAATTGCAACTAGAGGCGCTAGTGCATCAGGGAACAATGGAAACTGTAATAACATGTTTTACACTGGAGTAATGTCATCATACTGTCACTGTCTACTTGATAACGACAAAATTAAAGCTACATTCAGAAAACAGCGACTGTACCCCCTCCTCTCATAGAGTACGAGATGTATTTAACTGTGCTGTGATTGGTGTCGCAAATGTCAATATGAAATTTGCACCAGTCACAACAAAATGTCTAATTGACTATCGGTAAAATAAATTCCTATGTTCACTGAAGTGGAGCCATCTACCTTATTTTCACAGCATATGTCATCGCACGATTTTGAGCGATTGGTATGACTTCAAACTACGACAGATCAACGCAGACGACGATTTTTACAAATCAAAAATGTGATCTGTGTAGGTAACTGTCAAATTTCTTATGAATTAATTTGTGACAACAAACTGTCATAAATAACAATTATATTTCAGTTTGACATTTACCTTCACTGATCCATTTTTTTATTTATAAAAATATAACTGTCTAGACAATCTAGAGAACTATTTAGACTGTAATGTTTTTTATTTTTGAGTTGAAATCAAAAATCGTTAGTAGCTGCAAATTTTGTGGTCCATCCTGTATACTACTGCAAATATTGGTTCTCTTAATTATTTTAAAATATAACAGTAAGTAGTTAATCTGTTCAAAATTAAAAAATACATCGGTTACGCTTCTGTAATTTTCCATGAGTTTGCTCAGTTTCAAGAAAGTTCAGAAAAGCTTTGTTTCACAATGAACAAATTTGTCAAGATACCTATCAGTTTGACAAATAAGAAAATTATGAAATGTCAATTTTGATTAATATTCATTATCTACTGTCAAATACACGACTATCTGGATAAATTTGTTTGTTGTAGAGAAGTTTTTCTGAATTTTCTTATGATGGAAAATTAAAACAGCGCAATCAATGCGTATTTCAGTTTTTAAAATCTGAATAGAGTATCACTTTACTGTATTTTACTGGAAAATAATTATGGGAACAAATAATATTCGCAGTAGTACAATAATTTTATGTGTTTACGATTCGACTACACTGGACCCATAAAGACGGTCTGATTTGTCGAAAGGCCGATTTAGTTAGCGCAACCGTAATATCAAATCATGTAAATGTATCAACTGACATAATTATTTCCGTCAGATACTTCTCAGAGGTTATCAGGTGACCGGACCATCTTGTCACCTGATTGCATAACGAATCAAATTAATACTTAAGCTGATAGACTCGGCTCGGATCAGCCCGGCTCGGCACAGTCAATATCTTTACTATACACTAAAATGTATTACCACCCGCGTATGGAATCGGCTCAAAAACTGAACTGTGTTGAGCCGAGCTGAGTCGATTCAATATGAGTGTGTTGAAACATTTTAGTATTTAGCAAAGAAATTGACTGTGCTGAGCCTGGCTGATCCGAGCCGAGTCGATTCAATGTGCTTCTAGTTTTAGTCTGTAACGTTGGTCGGCTTATAGGGCTTCGAAAGGGCAATAAAAATAGATCGTCTGTAGGTCATTTAAATCTACAATATCATTGTCCCAAAAATATGTAAGCTTAGACTCATCTGGTGCCTTATCTCGTGCTGCGCCTGTGGTCGGGCCACTTTGGCCCTAATATCCCTACAGGCGTAATACAGGGTAATACTGCTTCAAAATAAAAAAAAATACTTCTGAGCATCTTATCACAACATGCATGTATGTAGAAGAATTCTTTAACCGCATTGTTACTGACATAAAACTTTAACCTTGTTGTCTTCTCGACAAAAGTAGTCGATGTTCAAGAGAGTCATTCCGTGTCACCCAGCTCAAAGACTATAAGGGCCAAATTCTAGAACGAAACTCAAAACTCGAACTGAGATCGCATGTAATCGTCCAGTTCATATAAAATTTCTAAAAGAGGACATAGTTAAGATCAGTTTGAGTTTTCAGTCGTTCTAGAATTTGGCCGTAAGTATTTTTCAAACAGAAGAGTTTCTAAAACTTTGGGAAATTTTAATAATAATTATTAATTTATTGCTAGAGCTAGGAGTTGAAAGAGACTACACTGATACATGCATTCTCAGTGCGGCTACGGAGTAAAATCCAAATAAGGTATTTACATCAAGACAACTTGTTTTTTAAATTTAAACTTCGCTGGTCCGTACTTTACAAATTTATCAGAATGTAGGTATAGTTTGTTGCACATAATTTGAAAATTGTTTACACTATCCAGTCGAAAAGGATATTGAATTTGCCAGCATTTTGAATGGCTATTATTTTAAAAGTAAGTAGGCATCGTTCGTCGCTTCACTTTAAGAAATAAGCACTGAAATGTTCTCAAATGTGCAATTGACAATTTTCAGAAGACCAGTCTCCTCCTCAACAATTGACAACCGGCTCGTTCAGACTAGAGAACAGTTGAGTGATGAGGAGGTGATCATATTCTGAATGGCATACTCGGATGCCCCCCCCCCCCCATAGCCTCGACGTAAGATAGACAGAGAGAGAAAGGGAGGAGAAAGTAAAGATGAGCGATTAATCAGCGGTTTACTGTCCACTCAACTGTTCTCTCGTCTGAACGAGACAACTACTAAGATTTTTGCAATAATTCTTCTATTTTTCAACTCCTTGTTAAAAATGTGTTAGATAGGCTTTCGAGACCTTCTATTAGCGTTTCAAGGGTTAAAAATGCGTTAGATAGGCTTTAGAAACCTTCTGTTGTTCTGTTACCGTTTCAGCGGATAAAAATGCGTTAGATTGGCTTTGGAGACCTTTTGTTGTTCTGTTACTGTATTTTACTCAATATGTTCCGAATCCAATATTTAAATAGATCTGTAGTAGAATTTGGGACATGAAGTTTTTATATAAAATTAGTACCTAATACTTGTGGTGGCCGAAATTTACAAAAATTGAATAAATCCCACTTTAAAGCTTAGCTCCTACAGGACAAAACCGATAGGTAAAATTCAATTATAGATACAAAAATTTGTTGCTGTGAGTGCTATACTTTAGCGTTATTATAAAATTTAAGAAAAAATTAGTTTAAGTTTAGATAATTTTAATATATCCAGGCCTTAGCAATAAAAATGTTTAGGGGGAAATGGTGATTGGGCACCCTTGAGCCACTACATTGTAGCACCGCAACATCGGCCACTTCAAGATGTGACAGCAGACAATCGTTGTTTTACCGAAAGGAGAAAGAAGACTGTTCGCTTTGATCAACACGAAACGTGGGATAGACAAGGATCTCAAGACTCTCACCGAGATTCGGGAATAGATACCTCTTCTACGTTCACTTCTAGCGAAGACTCGACACGTGGGGATGGGCCAAAGGTGCTTACTTACCACCTTGTTTTATTAGAATAGAAATAAGTCTATTAAAGTAGTAGTGTAAAAAAATAAAAATAGTGAAATTTAAGTGATTTCTTAAATGATAATACGTAATAACTGTCGTAAGTACAGTTTTTATGGCATTTTTGCTCAACTCTTTCTCTATATCTCTCCAATTGTGCATGTTGTAAATATACTTTTACATGTTATTCTATTTTGCTAAAAATTAAGTGCCTGCATGGCTTTGCATAAATATAAATGTAAATAAAGTTTTCTAAATTTTTCTTCTCTTTTAACTTTAATTCTTAAAAGAAAATGTTATTGCGATCCATTTTTGATTTATTTCAAAACGATTGTTGTCAAAAAATGGTATCAAATCAAAGTTGAAAAATGTCGCATCAAAATTTTCCCTTCTGCGTTGAAGATGATTTACCAAATACATCGGCGCCGAGTTTCTTAACTTAACATTTTAGTTCTAATTAAAATTAAGTACGTGCCCTTCATTTCTATAATTATAAAGTTTTGTCTAAGACATGCTTTACCTATTTCCAAGTCATTCGATTCCACATTACTTGAACGAGTTGTTTTATTTTAATTGGCGATGTATACTTGAATTTTCTACTCTTACTGCACAAATGAAAATTTTTTGTAAAAAAAATCCTATTTTTGGATATCTACTTTTTGATATTTGAAATAAAAGTGGCAATAAAAAGTTTTAGTCGTGTCCTCTAATTATTACGCTTTTTAAAAATTACCAACTTCCTCCATAACTCAAAGGAGCTTAGTGATAATAAAAATTAGTTTTACGTCAACTTCATTTCAAATTAATTAGTTAAAGTATGTGCTGCAACAAGCTATGAATTTTAGTGTAATATGAAAAGTATGGAAAACATACTCTGACTATCTAATGAGTGGATTTATCCATTTTTTGTTATTCGTTTTTTAGTTGTTATAGTCGGAGGGTTGGAACGCAACCCATTGAATCTTTCTATTCCGAAGCATACGTTTTTATTTTCTTTTAAATGCGTCGCACTTACAACGTCAGTAAAAAATTAAACTGCTCAAAGTTGGAAAAACAACAATTTTCCAGCCTAACATATTTACTATAAAATTAATAACTTTGTATAGTAAGAATATGTTCTAATTACTACCTACCAGTCAACTATAACGATTTGTGCTTCTAGCCCTGCCCTGATTACCTACTTTTTCATGTAACCTCTTATCAAAAATCTTTTCACTACAATATTCTATTCCTAACTTTCTTAAAGATTTTTTTATCATCGCGTCACACTATTCACATCTCTATAAAATTTGAAAAGCAAAAAAAAAGTCAAGTCGTAGAAAAATTGATTTTGATGCAAGAAAGTAATTTTTGCCTAAATCCCATCCTTGTTTCGCGAATTTGAATTCAATAAAACAATCAAATTTAACTGTCAAAATGTTTCATTGTTTTAAAACCTTTGTCAAAGTTTCTTAAGCTCATTCAATTTAAAGTTAATTGCTACTAGTTATTGTATACTATTTTATACAATTAACATAAGGACACAGGGTCGGATTTGATAGTTTTTGATGATTTGAACTCGAATCAATTTTTATGATGGCTTTAAAAGGACTTTTTTGCCAATTTAACTTAAACATCCAACTTTTGTCTTTAACATATTTTTTGAATTTTGGCAAGAACTGGTTTTAAAGATCGTAGGAAACAAAAAAAATTAAATAAGTACTATTGAGAATGTTGTGTTCTCCGTTCATCAATGGGATTCTAAGTGCATCTCTCTCTATGTAGTAAATTCACTCTTAAACCACCCCATTAGCTCATTACCATTCTTGTATCAGATTGGAGATTTCATATTGTGCCCTTCTATAACATATTCAGTTCGATCTGAGCGAGAAAATTAAATAAAAGATTTAACGTCTAAAGGTTACTAATTATTATTTCGAAGTTGCAGTGGAAACTGTAATTCTACCGACAAGGAAAAGAGTAAAAAAAAATCGAAAAGAAACACCACTGCTTAAGCAAAAAGACCTTTAGAAACAAAGTTAATTACAAGTTTTCAGTGTAAAATTCATTAAAATTCCTCTTCATTCTTCGTGATCTTGGAAAACTTTCATAAAATCCAATTCTTCGACTTACGAGTTGTTCACACATATGGGTAATGGAAACGGAAAGTCAATGTAATTTTTATGTTAAGGAGCCCACCTTTAAACTTCTAAGACTTATTATTTCCATCAACAAAAATAGAACCAACAACATGTAATACTAATGTCCCTAGCCAAACAATTGCTTTTTGTGGATATTGGGAACGATTATGTAGTACCAAATGAGGATTATCTGTGTCCTAATAATAATACTTTTGTCCATTTGGTTTCCATTCAAAACAAAAGTAGACGAGCGGGTGCCCCCGTCGAAATTCGATGAAGTAGTTGTAGAGATGAGTGTATTAGAAAAATGAAATTTTCAAAAATTATTATAATGCACTTACTTCCTACACCGATGATTGTTTGTTAATTTATTATTTTAAAAAAAATTATGAAATTGGTAATTTGAAGAAAATAATTAGTGCTGACATATCTGGGGGTCGACAGCTTCAATTTAAAAAAAAATAGCGGTCACCACCGTCGAAATCGACGAAGTTTTTGAAGATATGAATGAGCTATGACTATTATATAAAACTAACCTTAAAGATAACTAAGCCAAAGAGGGCAACATAAAAAACCGTCTCAAAAATCCAAAATTCACAAAAGCACGAAACGTAATTAAAAATGCACGCACCAACCTAACCATATCGCGTATTAGAAACGTACTGGTCGAATAAAAGTATTGAAAATTTTATCACCACGACCAAGTGTATAATGTGTGCCTTATCGTATAAAACCAAATACTATCTACATTTATTCTCATTTATAATTTTTAAAATTGGATTATTTTAAATTATAAAATTGATTATTTTATTATGTATATTATAAAATATAAAACAATGTATGAAATTAATAATTTTGAGAAAAAAATTAGTGGTGACATATCTGTGGGTCAAGAGCTTCAATTTAAAAAAAATCATCAAAATCGGTCAAGTAGAAGTACGCTAAAATTAGCGGAAAAGAAAAGGCTTCGCGTTTTAAATATATGGATTTGTCGGTTTAACTGTTGCATAAAAGGAAATTATATTTTAATCCGAGAATTAGATTTATAAACCTTTGATATGGCAACGTTACACACTATAATGTCAAACTTTGACGTTTGTATATTAAAATTAAAATTTGAGGTTGTTATTTTTGTATTGAATTGTGAATACAGTTTTTCTGTATAATAAATCAATAAATGTTATTGATTTATTAATTTATTGTGTAACGTTGCCATATCTAACGATTATAAATCTAATTCTCGGATTAAAATATAATTCGCCTTTATGCAACAAATTTTCAAAAAGTCCCGATTATTATCATTGTCGTTGTTTTAATGAACAGAGTCATCTTCATCAAGCAAGCAAGCAAGCCTTGTATGATTTATTTACTGATCCACATTTTGGTTTGGCTTGATTTCTAATTACCCACACCGCATGATTAAAATGAAAGGCATCACGGTCTCTCGGTATACAGGATGTATCAAATTTCGTGTTAAGTACAGGGATCTCGCTTATTAGCGTAGATAGAGAATTGGTTAAATGGACAAAAATGATCCTTGCAATATGCCTAAACAAAATCAATAAAAAAAATTTACCCCCTCCATAAAGTTTCAGAAATATGGCGGAAAATAACAAAATTAGGGCTTCCATACTTTCCAACTTTTCATACTTTTACATCCTAGGATGTTCTACTTTTACATCCTAGGATGTAAAAGTAGAACTTTAACCTTACTTGTTCAGTAACAAAATGTCGACTTTTTTTGACGTTTGAAGAAAAAATTGTTTTTTCGTAAAACAAATTCAATTGTTATTTACTCTGGTATTGCTATTTAAAACTTAAAATTCAGTTTGCAATAAAATATTCTTTGTTTTGTAATTTTGAGTTTATTTGTGGATATTTTATTGACATATTATACATTTTTGAAATCAGGATTTTGTTCTCTATCCGATGGTATAAAAATTTAAAATAGCTCCCATATGAAAAACAAAAGTTGATATTGATATAGAGTAAAGTAATAATGTTAACGAAAATTAATTGGCATCATCTGAAAATACAGGAAAAGTTCCCTAAAGAAAGTCTTTTCAGTTTTAAAATATCTTTTAAAATAACGATTTTAGAGCCAAAAATTAAAAACGCCAATTTTGTTATTTTCCGCCATATTTCTGAAACTTTATGGAGGGGGTAAATTTTTTTTATTGATTTTGTTTAGGCATATTGCAAGGATCATTTTTGTCCATTTAACCAACTCTCTATCTACGCTAATAAGCGAGATCCCTGTACTTAACACGAAATTTGATACATCCTGTATACCTACTGATGTTGTACTCAACAAATTTTTCGATGAACACTATTTCCAACATAATACCACTTTATGATTTTGTTACATACAGGGTGTGCCAGGGAAAAGTTTCACATTAAATATCTAGAGAACGAATAAAGATATTGACTTGGACCAAACGCTATTGTAAATAATACATAGTGGGAACTAATTTTATACACATCACCATTTCATAAATTTCCACCCTTAAGCGTGAACCACCCATCCCTAAAATCTTAAATGTCCAATTTGGAGTCACTAAGATATTTCCAACCAACCGTCCATGTGCAAATCAATTTCTCGCGGTCTCCCTAAATATGTCCAAAAATTAAACTTTGCGTGGTTACTTTGTTTTAATGTGAAAATACTTTGCACTTTAGGAAATCTTATACGATATTACTTAATGACCTGTGACCCCCCTCTATTATTACTCATCATCATTAGAAATATCTCGAAACGACTCATTATTTTCGAGTCGCCTTTATCCATGAAAGATTTTTTTCTACAACACTTTAAAAGTAGGAATTTTGACATTTGTTTTACCGAGTTAAAAATTTCATTTTACAGCACCGGTGTTAAAAGTTAATTTATCTACGACCATAGCTAACTTACGAAATAAACGAAAATTATAAAATAATTCGAGAATTACATTTACAATCCTTTGATATGGCAACGTTAAACACTCGAATTTCAAAGTTTGACGTTTGTAAATAAATAGTAAAATTTGAGATTAAGTGCTTTTTGTGCTGAATTGTAAATACAATTTGTCAAACTTTGACATTTATTTTTTTTACTGTGTAACGTTGCTATATCTAAGGATTCTTAATCTAATTCTCTGATTAAAATATAATTTTCGTTTATGCAACCGAGCGAGCGTTAGTACATTAATTTAGATGTCATTATATGAGCTTTATAATGACACAAGTGTTGTTATGGATTCATAATAACACGCTTTTTTCTAAAACAAATATAATAGTAAAAAAATAATTAACAGTGGCTCGTTTTAAATTAAATTTTGTATTAAATTTTTGAAGTTTATAATTAATATAAAACAGTAAATCCTAAAATGATATTACATGAAACGGTAGTAAATAAAACATTGAATGATACACGTTTGCTATGGTCATTGGAAATGAACTCGTACGAATTAGTCAACTCGGCTCACCGCCTCGTTCAGCAACTATTGCACTCGTTTCATTTTAACGATCACATCGAACTAGTATCATTAATAACTATTATTTTGTTTAAACGGTTGTGCTACTCCTCCGCTTCGCGTCGTGTCTCAAACTTCCCTTCTCACCAAATAAAATGACACTTTTAACACTTCTTACTTTCTTAGATATAGTATCATAATTTATAAGTAACTATTAAATCCTCCTTGCGTAAGTAAATAAATAAAATTCACTATTTTATGTTTTGATTATTTTTATAGAATGTGTTTAAGTGAGTGGTTCAGATTCAAAGGCTAATCAGGGTCAGTTTTTTATCTTAACGAATTTCAAGCTCATGCCCTGTAACTCATGCGCTGTAATGATAAAATTACAGCGTATGAGATTGAACTTCGTGCAGCTGGAACTTAGTTTAAACGATGATTGAAAAACTGGCCCTAAAGCGCTCAGCTCTGGATGCGAGAACACTTATTGGATCGTTCTCCAGCTGCAAAATGCAGAATATTACTATAGTTTGCTCGAGGGGTCAGCCACTGTTCTGAATTTGTACACTGACTGCAGTTGACTGCCCATGACTGCATATGCTATGGCTGACATTGACTGCAGATGACTACCACTGACAGCTCAATTTTTGTACATTGACTGCAGAGAGTCGATAACCCCTTGAGTTTGCTACAACACTTTATCTACACAATTCTGCAATCCGACTTTGACAATTGTAGGTTTTTAAACTCGAAGCTCTCTGATACTTAAGCGTCGTTCACAATCGACGCAAGTCCCCGATGACCTTAACACCAAGAAGGAGTATATTGTAGGAAGACGATATTTTTATAACGCAGACTGAAATTTTTTTGAGTTTTTTAAATTTTTATAAATGATTAAAGAAAACGGAAACCTTTGCCCGCCTTTTAAAAATGTCGCTTCACACGTGCCGCGGACAACGCTTTCGCTTTCCACATGAATCGAGGGCGATATTTTGTAGGAATCATTTCCAAAAAGAACGGGAATTTCGGTTACTTTGATAATGAGAAATTCAAAACTATTTCAATTTTTGTTTTCATGCTCCATTGTTTAAATAATATGGACGAATCCTTGTTGGAATTTTGAGGCGTAGCTAAAAAAATTATCGGACTTTTCCTAAATTTAAAATTGTACAAACAATGTTGAATGTTTTTCGAGGTTTTTGGAACTTATTTTGTGTGGCATTTTTCAACTTTTGCATTTTAATTACGAATGTTAAGTAAATGAATATGTTATTTTCAATTCTGTAGTTTGCAATGTTTCTCAGTTTATCGAATGAAACCATTAAACATTTAAAAACAAAAATATATACAAAAATTTTTTTTAAGCAAAGTACATATCAAGGTTACTGGTTATTTAGTGAAACTGCGCGAGAATTTATTATTGTCACATTGAGATTATCATTTTAGTTATATATTCTCTTTCACATGTAAACTTGGCATCGTACCAAGCCTTTTGATATTGTTGGCAGTTACACAATATTCTTTGGAGAGTATAGTATGATTGCTACTACTACCGCATATTATATGTAGTATATCTAAATTTATTACTGCAGTTCAGAAAACTAATCATTTATCATTCTGACATTACCAAACACACATACGTACACACACACAATTTAAATTTCATGTAGTTATCATAATTGATAATCAATATCATAAGTTACTTTATCAAGAATGAAAAAAATTACAATTTAAATTTCTAATAGCATCCCCTATCGTGGCAAGTTTCTGCTGATGGAACGAGAATGATAGGACATATGATACTTAGGAGAGGCACCAGAGAAGCTACCGGATCCAGTGCGGCAATATTAGGACTTAAAGTTGTGGGTGGAAAAATTTTAGAAAATAATCAAAAAGGCGCTATTATTGAAAAAGTTAAAAAAGGAAGCATCGCCGACGTAGAAGGACAACTAAGAGCAGGTTAGTTAATTAATCGAATATAATTTTCTATCAAATCTAAATTATTTTTTTATTTATAGGAGACGAAGTAATAGAATGGAACGGTCGTTTGCTTCAAGGTAAAAATTATCAAGAAGTATCGGATATAATAGCAGAAAGCAAACACGAAGCAAACGTCGAATTGATAGTGTCGAGAAGTATGGGTAGTCGTAGAGCAGCTCAAGCAACGTGGAGACAATCGGTTGCTCATAGAGGTATGAGAATGTTTTATCCTAAAAAAGGTGAATTGAGTATTTTTCCTAAATATTAATTCGTAATGCACACATTAAGCCCTATTTTAACACTAGAGCACTTAAACAGTAGCACAATTTACACCAAATTATTTCTATTATCTTTTCTTTAAAGTATTTTAGAAATAGTACTATAATGTAGATGTAGTAATCGTATTTATGTTTTGTGAATGTAACAAATAATATTTATTGGATGTTAAATTTAATATTTGTGTCTTCTCAAATGGGAGCAACAACTTGTACAAAAATTATTTACTTCTAGTGTTAAAATATGGTCTTATTATTGCACTGCTATTTTAAAAATAATATTCATTGGCTTATCTATAATTCGAATGCTTTAATTATTTAGGTCAAGGTGGAGGGCAGTGGATTGGAGGTGATTCTTACGAGCGTCCTCACGTTTTAGTTACGTCGCCCGGTAGTCCAGAAAGACCGCGACCGACGCCGCAAATGGCTAGCGTAGGTGGACGAATTCAACTTCGCCTTACATTCGAGCCGGCAACATTACAACTTTTAGTGACCGTTGTATGTGCTGCCGGTCTTATACCACGTTCACCTAATCAACCGAGAAATCCATATTGTAAACTTTTTCTATTGCCCGACAGATCGGAAAAATCTAAACGAAGAACGAGAACACTTGCCGGTAATTTGACAAATCTTGATGGTTACAATTTGAACGATTGTGGAAATGAATTGCTTTTTGTAGGTACGACAGATCCGATGTGGAATCAAACGTTTGTTTATTCGGGATTAAGACGAGCCGATTTACGTTTAAGAGCTTTGGAAATAACTGTTTGGGATTATGTACGTTACGGCGCGAACGATTTTTTGGGCGAAACCGTAGTAGAACTATGGCCTTTAGAAGAACAAGCGATGTGGAGAACTTTGGGGCCACACGAAGAAATCGCGCTTACACCTAGCGAACACTTATCACCTCCTAGTACGGGTTCGAGATTTTCCGATTCAGATACGCCTTCGGAATGCGAAATTGACGGTGGAAGAGAAAGAAGGGGAGCTGATGGTGCTAGTGTAAGTAGCGTTGGAAGTTCAACTAGTCCCCCTAGAGAATCCGAAAGGAGATCTCGAAGGGACCAAGAATCGGCGCAGCAATATAATAATCGGAGGGTAAGCATCGATCAAACATACAGGGATGATCCCAGGAATTCTGTTCCGTCTTGGTGTCGGCTGCACATTTTAATTTTCTATTCGCATGCTTGAACTTAAATTAGTTGTAACTCTTGTTTAAAAAAAAGGTTTTGTTTAATATCTATTTAAATTTATAGAGTGGAATGGCTGGTCAAAGATCACATTCGGCAGCTCCTTGTGAATCACCAAGTGTTCATATGTCACGTTCGCGTTCGAAATCGCCACGACGTTCCACAACAGATCACAGATCGTTATCACCGCCTGATGTTAGAATACACGATTTTCAAGCGACGGCTTATTCGGCTACACGATTTCAATCACGTTCGGCCACTGCGACGCCTACAGGTTCTCCCAAAAAGAGACAACTTCCTCAGGTGCCGCACGCTTTGGCGAGAGCCTTACAGGAGAGAGTAGCACAGGACTTAGAAGAAAGAGCAAATAGGCAAAGAATACGTTACATACATACGTACAGAAGTACGGGGTCTAGTTGGGAAAGAAGGTATAGTGGACTTAGTGACAGTGACTTAGCTAATCATACGCGAATTAGACGACCACTTTCGCCCGAACGTGATAGAGACCCTTTAGGATTGGTAGACTTTGATAGTGATATGGAATCAGTTGCTTCCGTTACTAGTAGTGCTTTTTCGACACAATCTGAAAGACCGAGGGGCACAAGAGGGGCGCCTGGGTAAGCTTCACATATTAAATGTGGTCCGTAGACTAATAAACATTAGCTTATATTTCTGTATAATTAGGTACTCAAAGTAACAGTTGCTCCGCTAATATAATAAAACTGGAGTAAATTAAAACACAAGAGAAAGTGCACTAAAACTTATACTTTTAGTTTGAGCACCCTTTTAGAATCGGTTTTAACAAAGAAAATAACGCTCGTGTAGTAATTGTAAAACGTGAAATTCTTTTAACGCAATTTTAATCGTAACTTAATTTTTCATTTTAGTTTTACAAATGAAATCAAAAACGAAAGTTCCTACAACTGTGATGATGCTTCTAATAGTTATATTAAATGTAATCCTAAAAATCCCGATCATTCCGCTTGTAATGGATTATATTGTAAATTAAGTACTATAAACCAAAAAATTAGTAAGGCACTGTTAAAGAATAGTAATAATTTACAATTTTTGAGCAAAATTCAAAATTACCACAATCCAGAGTTCGTTGACGTTTCTAATTACTACACTAGTAACGTTAATAAACATTTTGAAGACTGTACGTGTAACAATGAAGATCAATTTGAAACTAAAAACGAATTAAAAAGTCAAATTGATCCTCAAGACACTTCGTCAGTTTTAAAATCTGTTATTAATGAAGTAAAAAATAGCATAAATACATTACGAAAATATTCAAATTTTTCTATAGGATCGTTTAACATTAACAGTCAAAAATGTCCCGATAATGATTTAAATCGAGAAAAAATGGACGTAACTAATGATAATGAAATTTTAAATAACGATGCAGAGGTACAAGAAAAATTTGAACGATCAAATTCTGTAAATAGTGCTAGTGTAGATAGTAATACAGCTAGTGTTTCCCTTCCTAATAGCACCGATTATGGTGGATCCAATGATCGGTATTCGTACTCACGGCATCGAGATATGCCACCGAGAAGATCGAGAGAAGATCAAGATTTACGAGATACGGTCGACGCGCCACATCGTCACAATCATCACCATAGAGATGGAACTACCAAAAGGGGGCAATTTACCAGAAGTTTGTCCAACACCGAACCACCTGTAGACGAAAAAGCAGGTAAGGATTTCGTTTTTAAATAATTTCTCATTATCAAAACGTTTCGACATAAATAATTTCACATCAATTTTTAGACGGTAGTTTGAGCGATACAGCAGTTGGGCAAATGCACGGTTTAGAAGTACCCCAAAAAGAAATGGTCAGAAAAGAAAGTCATAGAGATCGCGATCGTGGTGATCGATCAAACCAATTTATGGGTCTTAGTAAAAAAAGTAATTCAACTAGCCAGTTATCGGCTACAGGTAAGAATTTTAATAAATTTGTCAAAAAATGGGAATTTTTAAGATAATTTGTAAAAGAAAATTTTAAATTAGTGTGGGCTTTTTTATGACGATATGTTTTACGTGTTTTGCTCGTCCTTTGAAATCATTTAACCTCATCCGAAAAACAGTTTAATAAAAAATATCCTAAAAATGAATAAATAGGTCGAAAGAGAAGAATGGGGTTTGGTCGAAGAGGAAAGACGTCGTTTACCGTTCATCGTTCAGAAGAAGTTTTGCCCGGTGATGTTAGATTAGCGAAACAAGGCTCTTCTGCTTCTAGTGACGGTGAAGGATCTGCAGACGGGGACAGGTCAATATTCTTGTATTTTTTAAAATAAAAAATACCTTCCTCGCTAGATAAATATCCTAGATTCAATTCCTTAAGAGCAAACACGGAGTTAGGTACATAGAGAGATTGCAAAATGTTGCAATTTAATTGCTTATTTTTATAAAGTTATTAAATGGAATATCGTGGTTACAAAAAATATTCGACATTAAGTAAAACTTGAAAGAAAATAAATTGACTCTTAGTTTGGAGAAAATTTTAATGAATGCTTCGTAACATCCAATCGTGTGTCATTATTTTCAAAAATTGCACCAATTTCGTAATTCTTAGAGTGACAAAGTTCTGAGGGTTGATGTTGCTCATCGAAATTGCTTTTGGACGGTAAAGTTATACGCTTGCACCCATCAGGAGGAAGGTATATTTCGATTGTTTCTCATTTTTTTTTAATTCAACATCTACAATCTACATCTACATAAAACTAAAAAAAAAAGTTGGATGTAACAAATGTGAAGGTGACCTCGTCCAATACAACTGTTTTCCATTATTTGCAGTACACCACTATTTATTCTTATAATCAGAATGTTAGTTATTGTTGACACCCCGTCAGTCCGCATCATATATGATGCGTAATTTTTGTAGATTTTCAATTTTTCTGACATAGCTTTAGTTATTTGATCCCTTAATTAAATAGTGTAAACCTTTTAGCATACAAATCAACTTTTAAATAGCATGAAAAAGCCTCTTTTCACTTGATCAAATTTTGTAGATTAAAAAAATTAAGAGCTGATCTATTAAGAGCACTAAACGTAATTTCGTATTTCAAGTATTTCAAAAATATTATAAAGTTGCACGTTGCACGAAGTATTAAAAATTGAAACTTCTCTGCTTGTAAGTTTATAAGCCCAAAACAAGCATAATTAAGACTTTAATTGGTGTAAGCGACCGTAAGTTATTATATCCAGATGATAGTTCCTTTTTGGGTCTTGACCTGATATCTATAAATTCAAAGAAAAGCTCATTTCTACGCCCTTCGTAATTTGCAATAATCTAAAAATTTCATGTGCTAAAATTGAGAGAAACGATTCCCTATGATGAATTAAAAATTCTAAAGTTTGTTTACCTACATAATACCTCCTGTTTAATGCATTTTGAAAAATTTTTATATGGTATTTAATTTACATCTCAAGTAAGTAATATGAAATCATTACCTCTCTATTATTAAAGGAATGTATTTTAATCCAATTCGTATAATATTTAAATTATTTAATTTGAAATAACTTTTAGGTTTGAACTTTCACATATTTATTTTTATAATTTTAATTAATTAAATTAGTTTATTTTTAAAAATAAAATTATAAAATACACACCTACGCTCCTAGAAGTCTTTTATAACATTTTACCTCTCAAGGTAAATTTTTAACCTATTCAAAAGTATTTATTTAAATTCACAATACTTTTTAATTGAATTGCTTTAGTTCCTACCTTTATTTCTTAGCTCACAAAATATAGGAGTACCTATTGTACGACCACGAAAAGAAAAGCTTTGCTGGTAAGCTTTTCATTCAGTGGTCCCCCTGACACCCTGACACTTTTTGCAGCTACATGTTTATAGCAAATTCTGCTGTTTTCTAGCCTTCTTTATGTCATGTCATCATCTACACACCCTTTCGTTCACTTCTCAAGCAATATTTTACCCTAAAAAGCAATTTACAACATTTTTTAGCGCGCAAACTTAAATAGTTGCATTCCCCCGTTATTTTTAACGACATTCACTCAATTTTTCAAATTATAGTTAACTGTCAATCCGACAAATCAACTATACAAATACCAAAATCACATAGGTCATGCTGATGACCGATTCTGAAAATCTTCTGAATCTTAGACGATTCGCTACTTTTATTATGAAAACACTTTTTCTCCCTATAGGAGCAAAACAGTCACTTCACCCCTTCTTAATTTTTTTCCACAAGCGCCTCTAAATAAGTGGTCACTTTACAAAATGTGAGCTTCAAATAAAATAATACATTTTAGACGTAATCCCTGTTACCATGGAAAACAATATAATATCTAAAGCATCAGAACTCAGTTCCAAAATCAGAACTGAGATTACAAAAGCCTTCACTGGGCGTGTCTAGAGAAGCGAATATCAAGTCAAAAGTTATATGTTTTTACAAAAACTTGCAAACTAGATTTTTGGACAGGACTTGTAAAAATCCATTGAGGTTTATATTTTTCTACTAAACCTATCACAAAATTGTGTTCAAGAGTGTACTTAAACGAATTCCTTCGCGTGATTGGTCCGAATTGTTCTGTCTTCAAATTAGTTCGCTTATTTTCCGAAGTTTAGGAATAATATATTATTTATGACGTTTTGGATTTTATATTGTTTTCCAGGGCAAGAGAGATTAGGTCTGGTGTAAATTTTATAATACTAAAGCTTTTGATATTATCAAGCGTAATAAAATTAACTTTAAATTGGTTACATTATCAACTTCAATATCGTAAAAACATTCGTCTGGTGGGGAAGCAAAATAAATTATTAAGTAAATATTTGCAACTGTGTGTTTATTTATTTATTTAATTAATTTTCGATCGTCAAGTTCAATAATGGAAATACCGAGTGTCCACGATCAAAGGGGAACATAGCCAAATAACACAGGGAATTACATATGCAGTTTGCTGCTAACAGCTTCATCTACAATCTACAAGAACGGTAATGATATTTATTGAAAGATAATCATTTTCTGAGTCTGTTGATACCAAATACTTCTTAATTAATTACTTTATTAACATTAAATATATCTATTATTTAAAAAACTATGAGCAGCCATGATATGTCAAATTCAAATAACTGTATTAATTTGACATGTCAAATTCAAATAATTGCATTAATTTGACATGTCATGGCTGCTTATAGCTGGTGAGGAGCAAATTGCAAATGTAATTACCTGTGTTATTTGGCTATGTTCGACTTTGATCGTGGGCACTCGTATATCACTTAATGCAATGTATTTCATCAGAGAAGAACCCCCTACTTGTGCATATAGCCAATACAACGTAGGAGAGGTGGGTTCTTGATTCTTTTCTGATTGAAAATGATTTGTTAATGGATTCTAGAATTATTGAAGTTTGTTTTAGTTCTAATTAATATAATAAAACAGAATAAGATGTGTGGAAACTGTAGAAGAACACAAATCTACAAATTCGATACCGTTTTATATCACATGTATAGTATTATTGCACTTCTCATGCACTCCCAAATCTTATTAAAAAGAGTTGTATAATGTATTATCTATTTCAGTACTATTATATTTTTAAAACAATACTGAAATAGGCTGAAATCCAGCAAATTTTTGAAATGGTAGTTTGAAAATAAATCCAGAGTCTAATTTCTTCCAAGTTTAACTAAATATGTGAAACCACCACCAATATAACAATTTTAAAAAATGTCAAATTAAGATTTAAAAAAGGCCCTAATTTTCTTATAAATTACATATTTGCAAGCGTGTAGAAGTGCATTAAGTAGTCTAGTTTTAGTATTGTTGATAATTAGAAATAAAATTGCTTGTCCAGTTAGCGTTCGTAGTAATTAGAAATCGGTTTTTGCTTGCTGCTAATAATGTTTGTGCTAGTATACTTGTGCTACGCATTGTCATTTATTGTACAGTTTGCGAGAAATGTTTTGGAAGTTGATGGTTTATTATTGATCCAACGTAATAAATAATAATTCTCGCATGTTCCTTTCACAACACTAAGAAGAGATGTATTCAAGATCGACATAATAAAAAATATATATGTATACAATTTGAATCCAACAATTAGAAAGACTAAGAACGCTGTCTGGATAAATTATGTGTGTTTGATTTATAAATATTTTTAGTTCGTTTAGGTTAAAAAGGACTTTAAGTTATTCGGTCAGGAAAAAATTTTTTTTTGGTGATCTTATTAGCTGGAATTGCATTGCTAAATTCATAGTATTTTATAACTTCAGACAGCGGATACGGTAGAAAACGCGTATCAACAAGTAGCAACATACAACGTTCTCAAGAAGTGGTTCCTTTGCCAACTCGTGATGCCAGCCAACGAGCCTCTAGCTTAAACTCCATCTCTAGCTCTGAGGGATCTTCGTAAGTAATGTTGTGTGTATGTGTGCGAAAGTATTGGCTGATTGTGCTGCATTACTTTAATGTTGTTAATAGTGCTTTTACAACCCATGCAAGTTTTGATGGAAAAGTAGGTATTTGCACCTTTTCTTATTTATATTACTATTAATAAACTCGACAAAATTGATCTCATATATTCTCTTTTAACGTGTTTTAAATTCATCCATTACTTACTCAACTAGTAAATTTTACATGATATAGTTGGCGACGTTATTACAGAAGAGAGCACACGAAGAGAAGCATAGCGTAGTCCTTTGACTGCACGAATAAAAAAAAACGTATAAAAGGGTGTTAATTGAATTAATTTTTTATTAAATCCACGTTAATACTAAAAAAGATATCCAGAGGGATACAGTAAATTTCTTTTGAATCCGTTTCAATTTTAAACTGAATCAAGTAAGTATAAATAGCGCTTTATTAGTTTAAAACAAACGAACAAGTTATTTAGATAAAAAAAGTTGTTTAAAAATATAGAGTCCTAACTTTCCCGACACAAACCAACCCTGTACATAATAATAATAATAATTACACAGCTGCTTATTGTAATACACTTGCTTGTTTTCTGTTATATTTAGATTTTGATTGTTGCTGACGGATGATTTCAATGGTATGTATGTAAATACATATATCCTAAATCGAAACGATAATAAAATAAATAAACGATACAAAATTTTTTGTAAAAATATGCAAATTAAATAACACCAAAAGTAAAACGGCATTAAAAAATTGCATTATTTTTTTGCTTAGGCTGATATTAACTATTGGTTTATAAAATTCTTAAGCATGTTTTGAAAAAGAAAAGCATGGTACACAAAAAAACCGTCTAATGGCACGGTACGATACCTTACACAATTTGTACTTAAAAGTAGTAGCTTTAGTTTTTGCCCAATATTTCTATTTCTCTCTATGTACGACTCTGTGTTGCTCTCTGTACTTAAATCTTTGGATCTCCACTTAGAAGTAACATGGATAATGTTTGTTGGGAAGCAATTGAAACTAGAAATAGTTTCCTTGTAGAAATCCTCGTGTAGTTAGTAATTTTTTTATATTATTATATAAATAGTTATTTATTTAGAAATAAATGTGCTACCCAACTTACATAATGTTAAGATCAATTTTTTTCCTCTTTAGTTTGATGTTGCATTTTAAAAAGCACATTTCTTTTCGATTTTCTTTAGGTGGTCGCCATCGTTACGAATTGCTGGCGAAGGCGGTCAACTGGCTGATTTTATAGACGGTTTGGGTCCGGGTCAATTAGTTGGTCGTCAAGTTCTAGGTGCTCCTGCATTAGGTGACATACAATTGTCCCTATGCTATCAAAAGGGTTTTCTAGAAGTTGAAGTTATAAGAGCGAGAGATCTTCAAGCTAGACCTGGTTCCAAAGTTTTACCAGGTAACTTCCCAAATTTATATTACAACAACATTTTTAATTTAATCATTTTCAGCACCTTATGTTAAAGTGTATTTGGTAAATGGGAAAAAATGTATAGCAAAAGCAAAAACTTCGACTGCACGTAAAACGTTAGATCCTTTATACCAACAACAATTAGCATTTAGAGAACCATTTCAAGGCTGTGTTCTTCAGGTAAATTTGTATTCTACCACCATAGTGTTAAAAATAATGCGTATTTATTGTAGGTTACCGTATGGGGAGATTATGGTCGAATCGAAGGCAAAAAAGTGTTCATGGGTGTTGCCCAAATCATGTTAGATGATCTAAATCTGAGTAATATCGTAATAGGATGGTACAAACTATTTGGCACGACGTCCCTGGTTAGTGGACCTCCTTCTCTAGGCCTCTCTCGCCGCAGTTCCATGGCTAGTCTAGATTCCCTCAAATTGTAACCCCGCCACTTTTTCATTTCATGCTATTTTCTTTTAAGTGTGAAACAAATATTACGTTATAATTTCTAATCTTTAATAATTAAAAAAAAACAAGTTTGTAATAACTCAATTTTGTATATAAAAAAAAATAACGTAATATTATGTATGTAACACACTTTTCATATCACACCACGTTACTGCCCTGTAGACAACGTTTAGACGCTGACCGTCGGCTCACCAGTCACATAGGTATGAACCTGTCACTTCATGTGTTTTTATTTATTTATTTATTTGCTCTAATTATTGACGGTCGTTTTTATAATATTATTTAACACATTTTTATCGCACGCATGCCGAAGCTTTAATTTTGTCGTAGATAAAATCGCTTAATATCATTTCGCCCTTTCATAATTTTCATTTCATCTTGTAATACCTCTCTTGCATGTTGTATATTTATTAACGAGGATCTCAAAAACAAAACATTACATGTAAGCTTTACTTGTGCAGTAATTACGAGGATAGATCTCAAAACATTTTTATTATAAGTTACCTCAAAAACTGCAATACATTGAAGCGATAAGAAGTAAAAGGTGGAATTATTAAAACGATGGGATATAAAATTTTGATTGATTCAACAGATTCTCAGTTTTGCTCAATACCTCTATGTATAGGCACTGCCATTACTTTTGTAATAAACTAACAATGCAATTTGCTCACTTGATTTTCATGAGGACATATCAATTTAAAACTTCTCATAGGGGATGGAGCATATTACGCTTTTATCAAGTAATAAATGTTATACTTTCAGAAGAATCGAGTAGTTTGATTCAAAAAGTGAATTTTGTATTACAGAAAGATCTTTAAATTGAACGAAAAGCTAGTTTGGTTATGTTATGACTATACTTCTTATTACCAATAATTGCATTTTATGAGGTACCATCAACATGAGTTGCTTTGATCCTTAAGACATTACTTGAATTCAAAAGAAAAAAAGATGTGTTAATTGATGTGAAATACGATACCTAAATACTGCAATGCTGACTTAATTCACACTATGTAGAGTAATTGCCAGATCTAAACGACCTTAAATGCGCAGAAGAGCAAGTGAAAAAAATGTCGGAAAAGACGCCCAAATATTATTTTTCAATGGTTTTCATGTATTATGTAACCTTGGTTATGTAGTAGTACACAATTTTTCTTTCTGCGTAGGTCGCTTAGATCTGTCAATTACTCTACAGTATGTTACTGTTGCTACAGTGATAAACTTGCTGATATACAGTAACAGGAATGTCACGGCAAACTTTGAGGGGCGATTTATCACGCCAAAATAAGTCGAAAAACACGAATAACAATTCCTCCTAATGTGCTTTTTAAGAGCGGAGCTACAGACCTACAGTCTCTCAATGGCTTTGAGGGACTGTAGATTTAAAAAACTGATTTAACAGAAATTAAAACTCTGCTTCATAGCTATGACTGTTATCTAAAAACTAAAGTAAAATTACTACGTCTAAAATCAGTCAAAAAATAAAGTAAATGATTGCCATGACGTGCCTCTTGCATATCGTATTTTGTAAAATTGATGCAGATAACCATAATAGGGATAACTTGGTCAGTACAGGCGGTTTTCTTTAATTTGTGTTTTATGGATTAGGAAAAAAATTTGTTTTTTGCAGTGAGAAGTAGGTGAGATGGTATTGTGCTATTGTACTGTAAAAACGGTGAATATGATGTACTTGATATTCATTTTTTGTATTTTTTAGTTTATCTGAAATTGTTTATTATATACAGTCTGTTCAAAATTAAATAGGCACTATTACTAACTTTGTTATCTTTGGAGCTAAGATTTAGATCTATTAGGCAAGCTACTACTATTTTTCTACGTAGATTACAGTGATGGCAAAAGAGAAAAAAACGAAGCAGTTGGTGGTCATTAAGATGCTGAGTTTCTACTATGCTTAGCTGTTCATTTGGTACTGTTGTGTCCTTTTAATCCCAAAGAAAGATTGATAATTTTCAGATTAGTATAAAGAAATCATACTTATACTTTAAATCCACAAATGTAGATAGTCTTGTCAATTATCAAATGAAGAATAGATTACATCGAGATTTTTCGGTACAGCATTATGTACAATCGCTTGTATACCTATACTCGGATCCACTTCTACTACCAAGACTTGATCACATTATAGTATCGTACGTTATGTTATGAAAGCGCCACGTGTTTTCTGCATCTATCTCAATAGAAGCCGCGCTATAGTTAGATAAAGCAACACCTATGCCCGTATGAAGGGGCAGGCACGAAGGAGTTAATAAATAATGGACTTGAACTTACTTATACCATAGACGAAATAAATATAAAAGTTTGGCTCTCAAAAGCGTTTGGCCTCGTCTGCAATTGACGACCAATGGACCTAGCGAGTCTGACCTTGTAGCTGCTCTAAAGAAAAGTATAGGCTAATAAAACAAACGATGGTAACAAGCAAGCAAGGGAAAATAATTAGTTTCCAGTTAGTTACCATTGTTTGTTTTATTATCCTGGTTTTCTTTAGAGCACCTAAGCGAGAAACTTAGTACTTTAATGGTCCACAATTGCTTCATTTTTAATTTTATCCTAATAATTATTACTAATCTAAACTTTCATGTTACAATTGTTTTTTTCTTTTTTAAGATATTCAAAAATATAAAGTGTAAAATTCTCTTATTTTTCAACATATCTTGACGACTGTTTCCAACCGGACCATATGAAACCAGTCCGGCCCTGAGCAGCTGACCAGCAACTGCTTCGTTTTTTTCTCTGCTGCCACCAAAAAAATGCTAATATTTTACTGATATGACGGAAATTATAGCTATAAAGATAATAGAGTTGCCAAATAGTGCCCACTTAACTTCGAGCAAGCTGTATCATTAGGGTTTTTGTACATTGAAAAAAGGCGTTTAAAATAATATTTTCGCGAACATTAGGTCACCTAATCTGTTAATGGTGAAAGTGTTGAGTCCTAATATTTTTTCCCTTGTTGAGATATAAAAGGCGTGTGATACTTTTTAAGTGAAGCCCAACCTTTTCTAAGAAATTGGAAATGCTTGGTTTTATGTTTAAATGGAAAATTCTTCAGATCCAAGCGACGTTTACAACATTTTTAGTTAAAATACCAAGTATGAGATGTTTAGAGCAGCATCATTTCCAACTTTGCTGTAGTGATACTATTATAACTCCAAGAGATTAGGGGAGCCAATATTTGGGAAACAATTTTTAATTGCTATGTTCCCATTATGTACCATAACCCATTCACACTCGATATAGCATTAAATGTACTTCAAAATAACCTTTTAGTTTTCTGAAATTTCTATCAGCACAAGTTTTTATTTTTTACGGTTAAACAAAAAATGTGATTCAAGTAACCCATGTTGAAGGTGCTTAAAATAAAATTGAAACCAAAAAAATAATTGTAAATAATGTGTTCTGCTTAACCTTATAAGTGTGTCTTTTCAAAACTTTTCGAATCTATAATTTCCAAAAAACATCTAATGGTGAGCCACCAATCTATAAGAGTATTGTTATCTACGAATTAAAACCAAATCTAGACAAAATTTTTTCTGTTATTTCTAAAGAACACGTTTTATTAATAATTTATTGTGCATTTTCAGTGAACCAGGAAAAAGGAGATAATGGAACAACAGACTTTTACTACTATGAAGACGAACTAATTTAAATTATTTAATTTTTGCTTAAAATTTTTTCCAATAAGTACATTTAAACAAATTTTAAAGATATACCTACGACTATATCATTAACAAATTATTTAAATTAAAGCTTTAAAGATGTGCTTGAAACAAATTTTTGGTAAAAATTAATAAAAAAAACTGAACTCATCGCTTATCAATGAAGTACTTCATAGTAATTCGTAAATTATAAATAATATACAGCGTGGTGCAAAATAATACATGAAAAATATACCTTATGATTAAAAAAATAGAAAACAGAGTAGATACATTTAGAAGTAAAACTAAAAGAAATTATGTAGATATCACTGCGCACATGTGAACATAACTACACATAAATTCATATCTCAAAATGTGTAATATAATCATACATTTATAGCGAGATTTAAAAATTAATACGGCATTAATTTAAACAAAAAACCAAACTAATTTACAACGACTAAATTGTAGCTTTTTATTCAATTTTTTAGTTAAAAAACTAACAAAAATCTGTATAAATATTATAATAAGTCGTATTTCTTATTAAATCTTTCTGTATAAAATGCTTTATTGGAATTGAAACTGCTTTTTTACTTAAAAATTATATTAAAAGGACTTAGAAAGCGTTGATAAGTATGTATATTATAACATAATGTACATTAGAAAAAAATTATATATATATACATAATATATATAAACGTTTATTGTAATATATAATTTTAATCGTTAAACTGCATGTGATAATCATTTTATGTTAGCTGTTTTTAAATTTTAAACCCATAATATTGTAAAAGGCATTCAAATTTGTTGCTTAAATTGTTTACTAATTTCTTTTTAAAACAAACAATTTTAACCATCTTTACTTTTATCTCTTACATAATATGCGTTTATAACAATTATGTGTTAAAAAGTATGTAAAACCAAAAAACTAAATCGTATAACGAACTTAAATCTAAAAAACATCGATTTTTGGTATGAGATTTTTATTGCAAAATTTGACTCGATGTAGATTAGCTTTAAAATTACAGGGTGGTCCTTAACGATTGTTTTATTCTTGATTTTCTTTCAGTTTTTCATTTTGAAAAAAGAGGGCTACCTTTTCGTACAGCTTCCCTCCTAATTCTACATTAATTAAGTAGGTCGATGCAAAATTATTGTTAAGTCGTAATTAACAAGAAAAAGTATACATTATATTTACGGTATTTGTGGTAAATTGTGTAATAAATATTTTATACCTTGCATAATAAATGTTTGTAAGTGGTACACATTTATGGGGTGTATTTTTATGAATTATTAAAAATTTGTTTAATATAATTTTCAAAAGTTATTCCATAAAAAAACTATTTGAAAAATAAATTATTTAATTGTTTTTAAGATGATGTAGCTATAAATTTTTGTACCCACCTTGTATATACGATCTGCTGTTGAATATTTCTAGTTCAGTTTTATATTTTAAAAATTTATACAATTATAGAAAATGTTCCATGCTTGTGATGAAAAAATTCTCTTATATTACATAATTCCTATTAAAAAAATAGCCCTCGTTCATGTATATATTATTTTCACTCGCTTGTAAGAGATTGTAATGCACTTAATACAGTTCAGATAGTTAACTTATTATAAAATAACTAGCGTTAGTTAGTTTTTTCTACAACAGTAGTAAAAAATCTTTTATATCTACAATATCTCGAATATGTAATAAAAAAATAATTAATATGTTGCAAAAAATAATTAATTAAAAGATATATGATAAACAGATTTTGAAAAGCGAGGCAACATTGACTCCTGAACTGTTTAAGTGTACAGGCTGTATGACAACTGCATATCATGGAAGTGTCGAGGAATCGTCCACTTGTATGTCCATCTGACACGTTCACTATGACTGATGTATCCATTATCCAAGCCCGCGGGCATGACAATAAATGAATGAATGAAAATTGTTTCTTTTTATGCACACAAATGATTAACGACCAAACATTTAATAATTATGTTACAGTTATTTTTCTAAGTACTGTTTCGATAAGAAGATGAGGTAGCACGAAAAGATTAACGTCGAATAAATTCTCGCATATCATTCAATATATCGCTTATTTATGCAAAATATAATCTAAAATCTACATCTCTAAGACTAATCTTCCAGCCATCTATTAGTTATTCCAAAATCTTTACACTCATCCTGACGTATAGGTTAATTCCCAGCCACACAACTATTCACATAGAAGAATTGAAGTAAAACGACAATGATTTTAACACACGTACCTAATATCAGATTGTGTTCAAATCTTTCGATTGATAGGTAGACAAGTACCTCTCTTCCTAACCATATAATATAATGTTCTCTAATCTTTGATCACCCGGTATAATTTATTTTAATAAAATTTTAATACCATTTGTACATTTTTGAAATCAGTAATTTTTTTATGATTAAAAACATAATGTCTAAAAAATAATCGTGGAATGGCATACTCAAAAAATAATAACTATTTTGAATTTTGATAACAGAGAGTGTGCCATATGTAGGTACCCAAATAATTTTCTGCATGTGAATAAGAAAATGAGCTCGTAAAGAACAAATTTAACAGGTGGAAGAACAGTTTCTGTATTGGGTTCAACAAGCCAATGAAACTTCAGTTATTGGCAAAACTATCTCAAGAAGGGCTAAAGTTAAATATGAGGCAAATACAGGGCTGGAGTGGCCATTCCCGGGAAAGTGGAAATTCCCGGTTGCCCGTGATGTGATAATGAAAGAAACATATTGAAAAAAATTAGATAATTTGAAAAAATCAAAAATATGAACCTGGAGTCATTTTTTTAAATTTAAATAGAATTTTATGAAAAATCTAAATAACTGGCGACCTGCATAGGTCAAACTGGAACGTTTGTACAGCGTTCAGATGGCCTGTGTACTGTGTAGGCTGCATGCATAGACCAACCGGAAGGCAAGCCTGTGTCGTGTGGACCGGCCTTTTGAATAATGAAATCTTTTTGTCAAGAAAAAACGCGTTATTTGCCAGAGCCGGCTTACGCCTATTTGTCGCCCTATGTTAATACAGATTTGACGGCTAAGAATTTTGTTGTGCATGGCCGTACCATCGTCGTCGCCGAGGGGGTTTGGGGAAATTTTTTTAAAATTTTGAGCTAAATATTTGTACCAAATTAGTCCCTAATATTTGGTAATATTTAGGACTATCGAAACAAATTTTGGTGTGGTAATACTATTTAAAAATGTTTAGATACGTACAGGGTAATTCACAAAAGAATGCCAACCCAAACCCTGTTTCTATTTAAAGAAACAAAAGTTTCGGTTGGCATTCTTTTTTGAATCACTCTGTAAGTAGGTAGTAGGTACCTAAACATTTTTAAAATGTAGGTCTAATGATCACGCATTACCATGACAAAATTGGTTTGATATTTCGAATAGTTCAGAAGCAATCCGTTCACACAGTAAACACCCCACCCTGTATAAAATTTAGTCATAATAAAGTTCACACTGAATATTAGTAAATAAAATTCAAATTTTTTTCATTTACTACCCCCCTCCCCCCAACACAATGGCCCGTCTCCAAGTGGCCCGAACTATCAGATTTTCCGGTACTACTTTCATTCCCAGTCCTGCCCTGGGCAAATACAAACGAGCGGGCGCCCCCGTTGAAATTCGACGAAGTAGTTCTAGAGATGAATGTGTTAGAAAAATGAAATTTTCAAAAATTATTATAATTCACTTACTTCCTACACCGATGATTGTTTGTTAATTTATTATTTTAAAAAAATTTATGAAATTGGTAATTTAAAATAATAATTAGTGCTGACATATCTGGGGGTCGACAGCTTCAATTAAAAAAAAAAATAGCGGTCACCCCAAGAAACACGACTGCTTAAGCAAAAAGACCTTTAGAAACAAAGTTAATTACAAGTTTTCAGTGTAAAATTCATTAAAATTCCTCTTGATTCCTCGTGATCTTGAGAAACTTTCATAAAATCCAATTCTTCGACTTACGAGTTGTTCACACATATGGGTAATGGAAACGGAAAGTCAATGTAATTTTTATGTTAAGGAGCCCACCATTAAACTTCTAAGACTTATTATTTCCATCAACAAAAATAGAACCAACAACATGTAATACTAATGTCCCTAGCCAAACAATTAGTTTTTGTGGATATTGGGAACGATTATGTAGTACCAAATGAGGATTATCTGTGTCCTAATAATAATACTTTTGTCCTTTGGTTTCCATTCAAAATAAAAGTAGACGAGCGGGCGCCCCCGTCGAAATTCGACGAAGTAGTTGTAGAGATGTGTGTTAGAAAAATGAAATTTTCAAAAATTATTATAATGCACTTACTTCCTACACCGATGATTGTTTGTTAATTTTTTATTTTAAAAAAATTTATGAAATTGGTAATTTGAAGAAAATAATTAGTGCTGACATATCTGGGGGTCGATAGCTTCAATTTAAAAAAAAATAGCCCGTCGAAATCGACGAAGTTTTTGAAGATATGAATGAGCTATGACTATTATATAAAACTAACCTTAAAGATAACTAAGCCAAAGAGGGCAACATAAAAAACCGTCTCAAAAATCCAAAATTCACAAAAGCACGAAACGTAATTAAAAATGCACGCACCAACCTGACCATATCGCGTATTAGAAACGTACTGGTCTAATAAAAGTATTGAAAATTCTATCACCACGACCAAATGTATAATGTGTGCCTTATCCTATAAAACCAAATACTATCTACGTTTATTCTCATTTATAATTTTTAAAATTGGATTATTTTAAATTATAAAATTGATTATTTTATTATGTATATTATAAAATATAAAACAATGTATGAAATTAATAATTTTGAGAAAAAAATTAGTGGTGACATATCTGTGGGTCAAGAGCTTCAATTTAAAAAAAAATCATCAAAATCGGTCCAGTAGAAGTACGCTAAAATTAGCGGAAAAGAAAAGGCTTCGCGTTTTAAATATATGGATTATTTACCTTTTTTTCTGATGTCATCTTGCCGATTCTCCCGTCTCCAATCCCAAAATGTAGTCGTCGCTCCGTCACCTATGCTCATTTAATTTAAAACGAATCGAACGAATAATTATTGAACACTACACACTACCGAACTACATGTTCCATGCACATTATTTTAAGAGCAAAAACCGAATAACGAATTATTAAAACTTCCATGAAGCTTCCAACATATCGGACTCGATTTTTATAACGCGTACGCGGGACTTGAAATTCGATTTAAATTATTTCGCAGCTGAAATTGAAAAACATCCAATGGAAATGACCTAAAAAAGAAATTTGGTTATATTTTTTCGTCTTCATTTTGTTTGATATGGTACGGAGATCTCGAAAATATGGATTATTCAAAAGATGGAGTGTTGTAAATGGTTTTAATAGATTCCTTCGGAGTAAAGGAGAAGAGGGAGAAAATGAATCAATTGAAGCACTGATCTTCAGAAGTCTTCAAACAAGCGACTAGATGAACAGAAAGAATTTGAAAGTGAAAAACGGCGATAGCTGTAGAAGACTCACCTGTTGTTGAAGTTTGAAGTTTTTTGACATGATTCAGAAGTCTTTTTTATTGTTTCCTCGTCGTACGACACAATCTGAAAATACAAATTTGATTCAGTTATTATTCTTACGTTTTTATTATTTCTTCTCTTAATTTAAAGAAGCTCAGCTCAGCTGTAGTAAAACGAGTAAAAATTAAAAAAATATGCTCAAACATGCCAGATAATAAAAGGAATTCAAATATGGTCAAATGTTTAGAACAAAAAAACATGAAAAACTAGACTATATAAAGTATTGGAGAAAATTCGATTCTTTGTTTTTATACAGCCCCTGTATTACAGGGTGATTCTGTATCAACGTCAAAAAATTTCAAGGATGATAGAATAAGTCAATACAATAATTTTTTGTTATATATGATATGGGAGCCGCAGACGCTTCGTAATTCCGTAATCCTTTTTTAAAACTTAGGGGTGAAATGAGGTTTTTCACAAATATTTGAAAGACTATTCTACCGAATTGGATGAAAACTTCGCAACGAGTCACTCTAATTATTGCACATTAAATACTAGAAGAACAATTTGATTTCTCGCTCATGGGCGGCTCGGTTATGGTGGGCTACAAAGCGTCTGAGATCCCATACCATCAACAAAAAAGTTTGTATTGGCTTATTCTATCATCTCTGAAATTTTTTGACGTTGGTACAGAATCACCCTGTATATAACTCTTGTTTTAATATCTTCTCAATGTTATTGGTGGCAACTGTGAAGTATTCATTTTGAATGTGTAAAGTGATGACTTTTTTGCCTCATAGGCCAAAATGGATTTAAAAATTATTTTAGGGCGTATTTGGCGCACAGTTTGCTTAATGTTACGCTAAGTAATCTATAGTGTCTGCCAAAAAGTCTGCACCATATAGGATTTTTTTTTATTACATGTGTTTTTCAAAAATAGTTTTCGGCATCAATCTCTGCATGACATAGAATCAAAGAGGCACCACCAAAAATATTAGTAATCTCATTTACGCAACACCGCCATTACGTCTTTTGAAAGCTACGATTACCCAAAAATGTCGTTATTTTTCAAAACAGAGAAAAACATCATAAGGGAAAATTGTTTCTATTTACCTCAAGAATTCATTATCATTACGAAGTTTAAGAAAAAAATATTAACATTTTCCTTGTTTTGTTTTTTTTGCAATTCTAACTAATTTATAGTTCTTCTGAATTTTTTTTTCTTACATTTCAATTCTAGAGATCCACTTTGATCCAACGATATCAAAACAACGTTTTGTTCTTAATTTAGTCGAATTTTGGAACCTAAAAGTATTTTCATTGAAAATTGCAGGACAATCTTGGACTATTTTCCCATCTCCGAATTCTTCTTGGGACATATTTTAACAGTATTGGTCACATATTTTAGAAAAATCTCCGCAACTTTTAATTAAAATAAGAACTGACAGAAAAAAGTACCAAATGATGTCTAAATTTACGCTACATATCCAGACAATAATTACTAAAAAGAACAAAAAATGAAAATGTTGATATTTTATTCTTAAACTTCGTTTAAGTAAGTTAGTATATGTTGAGGTGAATAGAAAAAATTTTTTCTTATGATGTTTTTCTCTGTTTTGAAAAATAACGACATTTTTGGACAATCGTAACTTTCGAAAGACGTTTTGGCGGTGTTGAGTAAATGACATCACTAATATTTTTAGCGCTTTTTCGATTCTATGTTATGCAGCGATTGATGCCGAAAGCTATTTTTGAAAACTACATATAATAAAAACAAATCCCATAATATGGTGCAGACTATTTTGCGGACACTGGACTAAAAGTGGACGTTATTTTAATTTTCTTGAGTTCATTTGCATTGATAAATCAACCTTAAAACAATCCACTTTCCAAATAAGATTTTTTGACTTTTGCACTCACAAGGAAATATTATTAGGGGAGAGTGGGGTATAATGATCCCTTCAGGTAAAATGATTCCACCAATTATTAAGGAAACCAAAGGTGTCATCTAGGTTGCCCCATTTATACCCAACTTTCCCCTAATCGTCCCTCACCCTTTGCCTTACCCTTGCCCGTCATTTAATATATTAATTTTTTTATCTTATGTTATCTTTTATTATTTTATCTAAACAAGACAAGTGTCTTTAACATATCAACTCCCGCTAGAGATAGAATTTCCTAGATAGACTCAACTCGACAGTTATAGGTAAAGTATCTAGTTGATTCAAGAGACGTATGTAGCGGATGTTACAGTACATTCGGACAAACCTATATGGGCAGGGGGGGATTTACTACTAGGCTAACCTAGGCTGTAGCCTAGGGCCGCAAGCCCAAAGGGGCCGCACAAAAATGAACTGTTACAATGGTACAAGTAACAAAACTTGAAAACAAAATTTTGATACAGTGGCTCATGAAAATAATTTTATTATTTAATTATTTAATTAAGATTCATCCACTGTCATCAGACAGAAGTTAAAGAAACTTGACGAATTATCTACGAGGTATCTATAAGGTTTTGTAATTATTAACTTCGCTACTTTGTATTTATTTGCTAAAAAAATTTGTATCTCAGTTGTGTAGGATTTGTTTAACATTCCTGTCCTGTTACAGTTGGAATTTTTTGAATAAAAATTTGGTATATTTTGGTCATTTGAAATTCATTTAGTCCGAATGTGCCTCACTACTGTCCAAAAGTGACCCACTAGTGGGGTACGTTCGGACAAATTCAATTTTTTGAAAAAAATTAAAATCTAAAAAAAATGGAGATTAAGAAAAAATTTTTAAACACAATAAACTACATGTATGTATGCTTCTTTATAACCAAGGTTCCTTAAATGTTATATTTGGTATGCTAAAAGGCCATTTGACGAAAAGGGTCCGAATGAGCCCCGCTCTCCCCTATAGTAAAAAATTTCTCTTAAATTCTTCAAAGCTTCCAGGTAAGTAACAAAACTGCCTATTAACTTTTTTATTAACTTGTTAATTAATTGAAACAAAAAATTAATTAAAAATTATGTTGAACAACATTTCCAAATCTCTTATAATATTTCTATGATTAATTAACAGTTAATTAAAATTAGTTCTCAAGGTTGCCGGTTGCCTACACGCTAGGCGTAAATTACTTTGTGTTAGTGTTTATCGAACCAATAGCTACTGAAATTTTTATTGTGAATTTATTTTAGAAAACTTTATGAAAATTAATATGAAAAGGGATGAATGGTATTTTACAATAATTTTGGAGTGGACGGACCATTTTTTAAAAATCCAAGTTGAAAAAAATCGATCTGTAATTTTCTTTCATTTTATTTTGGCAAATTTTCCGAAAAATTATTTTTTAAACTACATAGTTTCATTTAAAAGACGTATCGGAGAGTAGAGTGTTACAAGTGTTGTAAGTTAATTTAAATCAATATATTTGTATAAATAGTAAAAACTGCAACCGAAAATTCTACTTTTGAGACAAAGCGAGTTTTGAAAAAATTGTCCTCAATAACCTTCGATTTGAGTGAAGCATCCAATAAAACTTGCAGCATCATAAATCATGCATCAATATCAATAGTAATCATAAAACTTAAAACATCCGACATTTATTTTATAATTTTGGATTTCATTGTGAACATTCAATAGGGTAATAAAGTGCGTTTTGAATTGTTTTTAATTTTCAACAATATCTACAAATTGTTTATTGCAGCTAAAACTATTTTTTAAAATTAAATTTGGGAAAATGGAAGCGGATGGAGGCCGCTCTTGGATAGGGGGACCGTGTGCATCGCACCCATCGCACTTCGCTAGCTAGGTCTCTGCGACGGAGCTTAATAATGAAAAATAGTGTTAGTGCAAACGGCTCTCAGTCCTGTAATCTTTAATTGTCACCCTACTATTTCTTAACAAATTTTTTTAGAGTAGCAATTAACAAAGAACGTCTAATCATGTCTAAAATGCGATTATTATTATTATACCCACTACTGAACTTCCGTCACTGCCATTTTTCTATAGAAAAACTGTTTTGTGCGCACAGCAGAAAATTTTAATTGTAGGTCTTTTATTAGTCCCTTGATAATATAGAAAAATCCCTCCAGTGTCAGTATAATTGAAAGAAAATTAATTACATAGTGCATTAGTTTGTTTCTATCATTAAGAAAAGTAATAGGGAAATAAAATAAACTTTTAATCTAGATCATACTATTGTAGCCTATTATTGATTAATAAACAAAAGAGTTTTATAATAACTGTACGAATTTAGTGGAAAAGTGGTGACTAATTTTATTTTGAAGAAGCAACCGATTGAATGATAAAAATTATTTATTTCTTACCTACTCCCTACTAATAATAAAATAATAGAAACGAAAGTTAGGAAAGTTTTATTAGTATACATATAGGGTGCAGATCTGCAGATATGGGAGATAAAGTAGAAAATTATACGTATTATAGACTTGGTCATTTTTGTAGGATTGAAAAATATGTCATGCATGTATTAGCTCCGGGCTCCCTTAATTATCAAAGAGGCAATATTTCCTCTAACGATTATTCATCCATAAAAACAAGTCAAAATTAAGAATTAGACCACTTTGATGTTAGAAATAGTTAAAACGGTTTAATACAAATAAAGTGCAATCAAATTAAATGTTGCTTAATTGAGTATGGAATGTGACAATATTTTTTTAACATTTCATTATTGTTATTAAAATCATGCATTCGGTAAGCCAAATAATTTTATATATTTTATTGTACTTTCACAATTCAACAAAATACTACCCATTAAAAAATTATGCAATGCAAGAATTTGAAAATACTTTTAAATAAATTTCTAATTATTTTGCGAAAGTAATTAATTTAATTCCAATTTGGTTAATTGAAAATTCTTGATGAATAGATGAAGAAATAATAATAAGGTTTCCTCGCTATCTACCTACGTATAGGTACTTAGAAATGAAATTTGCTAATTTATCAGCCTTGGTGCGTATTATTTATATTTTTTTAGTATGTAAAAAAAATTGTTACTTTTTTTAAACGAGTCAATAACTTGATTTTAAAAGTTAACGGGACACCGGCCGGCCTTCTCTCTAAACACGTTCTAAGCAAATTATTACTTTTTGAAGAGCAGTGAATGGCCCAGAAAACAGAAATATTGAGAAAGTTACCTGTTACGCAAATTTTTGTTTTTGTAAGCCAATAATTGTGATTCTAACTTCTCTAACTATTAAATTATTAAATAGTAGGAAAATTATTTACATTTTTATGTAAATAAATAAGTATAAATAAGCAGTTTCTCTCATAATAATAATTAAGTTATGGTTGGTTATGGAAGAAAGTTTAATGAATAAAGATGAGGACGAAGTACATTATATTATTTTTATTAAATTGTTTGCTCGTAATAATTTTAATTAATTGTCGCTGATTAAATACCTTGAAAAATTTAATTTATTAGTTTAAAGATAAGCCGGTGTTGTAAGCAACCTCCAGGATTTACAAGTCGTTAATTTAAAGGCAGAGAATGTTTTTCAAAATAAACTCTTTGCTCTAAAAATTATAATTGGATAATTTTAACACTTTGTCTAAATGATTAATACCTTATCATATTTTACAATTAAATCAAGATTTACTATGCACTGTGATCAGATTTCTTGCATCAGTTGATGCAAGCTACAGACGAGTATTAGGTAAGTAAAGATGGCTGGTCAATTCCGTTTTTATTAAAAAATAAGACATTTTTTTACTCTTGAGAAAGTAAACAAGATGTTAAATTGTGTTCAATAAGTGCTAGAATAATATACGATTGTATATCCTAATCTCATCCAATATCCCATGCTAATTTTATATCGTAGTCATCATATCAAGTCATCCTCATATCACCAACAAGAGTTATAATTTTAGAGATATTTCAAGGGATGTGTCTCGCCAATTCAATTTTTATAAGCAACGTTTTTAAAGAATATAACCGACTATGTCGAGAATCACTAAATTACAAACAAAACAGACGAATTAAGAAGAGGGGGCTACTTCAATTTAGAAGGTTTCCCCGGTGTTGGTTTACATGAGGGGAAGCTTTAATACAAATAAAATTTTACATTTTTTTCTGATAAAATCCATTTCAAGTTTTTTTTAGAACAATACATCGATTTAGTCATTGCAAAGTGGATTTAGGACGATACGCAGTGTGACGCAACAACAAGGAACGGTTTCTACAACTTTGGAGCTAATGGACCATCAAATGAAATTAAACTGAAGGAGCAAGTAAGAAGTTATATCTTTGCGTATTTTAACTTGACATTTTTTCGCTTTTTTTGCGACGTGGAATCGAGGTTGGAAACCTGGAGTTTCTTTTTTGTAAAAAATTCACACAATTATTGTTTAACAGAATTAAGAGAAAACCGAAAAATTTTTAAATTGGAGCTGTATCTTTCCTCCGCCAATCAGCGTCATTTAAAAAGTAGTTGAAAAATTATTCAGATAAGAAGCCAATAAAAATCAAATGGCATCTTATGACACAAAACTATAATCAGAAAAGAAAGCCATTGAATACATCATTAGGTATAGTAAAGAGTATTTCACTCGTCATGGATCTGGATCTGGAGATGGAGGGAAGTGGATAGACTGACTGCAATGGAGCTTGATCCGTTGAGAAGATCTTGCTATCATGACTCATACGCATCATTCGTCGAAACTGTTAGAAATGACTAATATGAATATCGTACGGCCACTTACTTTTACAGAAATGAACGAAGATCGTTTGCATAGGAATGATATCCCCTGAAAAAACGAAAATGAAGAAGACCCAGAATAACTTGAGAAAAAACATCAGGCGAGCAAGGAGTGAGAGAGATCTGTAGGATCAACATTGCCGTGACAGAATTAGATGGAATAGAAGTGTAGAGAACTGAAAGCGACGGAAGGTGCTATAAATATCAATTTTACCCCCGTTTCCACGCGGGGTAAAACTATACTACCTCTAGTTACTACCCTACTACCCATACTATACCCTATAGTTGACGGAGTTGTTACGCTGATCCGTCAATTCCTACAGCACAGCTTCACCATAAAAAGTCAAACAATTGTGTTTCTTTTAAAATAATTATCTACCATTTTGTTTCAAAAGCTGGACACATAATACCAGACCTCTCGGTAATAGGGATTTAACATGTAAAATCATACAATAGTAATTTCCTGCTACCGAATTTATTTTAGAAAAAAAAACTTCAAATAAAAGTTTTAGAGCATAAAATTCTGCATCTAAATCAATCAAAAAAATTGATTTCAGATGTTTTATAACGCCAGAAATTCAATTTGAAAATTCCAAAAATTAGCAGAAACGGATATAGCGATTGCCATGAAACACAAATATAGATTTTCAAATGTTTTACCCTTTATCTGTCAAAATAATTTGGTATTATACAGGGTGGTGACCGGACCTCTCGGTCATACAGATTTAACATGTAAAAACATACTTTGGTATTTGGTATATTTTTTATACTTCTGAAATAAGTATATCGAAATGGTAAATGAGCCAAATCAATAGTCATCAAATGACGCCCTGTGGTTTAATTTACCACATTTTTTCCAACAATACGTTACTCAATGCTATACGGTTTTCTAATCTATATTTCATAATTTTAAAAGAAACAGCAAAATGCATTTTAAACCACAAACCTGATAAAACTTTTAATGTATGTTGGTAGGTAAGTACCTATAAAGAAAACTTAAAATAAAAAATTTTAATCCAAATTAAATTAATTCTTACATAGCAATCAACGTCTAAAACAGGTTGACTGTAACTACATCTTTAGATATTCTTTAATTATTCAATAATAGAAATTTAATTAGACAATTTATTTGCAACTCACTCTATCTCACACACTCTAAACATTTTAATTGCCTGAGGACAATTTCAGCAAATACCGATTTATAGATAGTTACTATTAACCTATTAATCACGCTATATCAATCAATTGATGCATTAATCAAAATTCATTAATCGGTAATTCGTTAAATCAATAACGGAAATTAACGTTACATCTATTAAAAACGTTTTAAAAGTAATTCATGCGTGAAAGTAAAATTTAGTTAAAACAATACAAATGTAGTAAAAGTAATTAAAGAGAAAGGTGTTACCACCGAAATTATTTTTACGTTTCATGACTCCAACGACTCGCATTTTTCAAATTTCATTTTAAGGATGTACCGGAGATATCTCGTAATAACAATGAGAATTTGATAAAAATTGCTACCTCATTTTAAAACAACCATGTTAAATTTCAAGCACTTCCGCAACCAAACCACAATTTTCGCTAAATTATCTAAGATTTAAAAACTGTGGAATGGACTACACTACAGGCAGAAACAATATGTCGTTGGTGAGGGAGTCACACACAGGAAAGAATCAAAACTCAAAATTATTTCTAAAAATAATACACTGACGTGAAGATGATTTCACGTTAAGATGTTCCTATACAGGGTGATTTTTTTAAGTGGTACTAACATTGGGATCTCGGAAACCGTAAGAGTTATGAGGTTGGTTAAATGAGCAAAAAGTTGCATATTTTGATGATCTTTAAGAATCCGTTTAGAAAATTGAAAAATTCAAAATGGTTTCAGAGATAATGCAGAAAAACTGAAAATTGGCAATTTCGTTTTTCGACTGTAATTTCAAAATGGCGTACTTTAGAAAAAAAATTCTCGGGCAAAATTTTCAGGAGATCAAAAAAGCTATCAAACGATACCAAACTTGACTTTTTATCACATCGACGCTAGGCGTCGCGACGTACAACTTTTCATTATCTTATGGGGGACCTATCACTTTTTTAACAAATATTACTCAGTAGGCTTGTCTAAATTAGGATACTAAATGACAACATTCTATCTTGTACTTTTCTTAATTTTCACAACTTTTCAGGTTATGTTATGTTACGTAATGTTAATATTTTACTATATGTTATTTATTACGATTAAAAATAACGACTAAAACCTAGTTTTTAAAGTTTCAGAGAAATAATTTAATCAGGAAATAAAATTTCATTACTAAGATTTAATAAATAATAATTTGATTTATTTTTATTTCCAGCTCAACTTAATTTTCAAAAATTTAAAAGCTAAGTTTTAATCGTTATATTTCATCATAAAAAATAACATTTAAGTAAAATATTAATATTACGTAACCATAACATAATCTGAAAAGTTGTGAAAATAAAGAAAAGTAAAAGACAGAATGTTGTCGTTTGGTATACGAATTTAGACAAACCTACTGAGTAATATTTGTTAAAAAAGTGATAGGTCTCCCATAAGAAAATGAAAAGTTGAACGTCGCGACGCTTAGCGTCGATGTGATAAAAAGTCGAGTTTGGTATCGTTTGATAGCTTTTTTGATCTCCAAAAAAAAATTTCAAAAATTTTTTTTTTCAAAGTACGTCATTTTGAAACTACAGTCGAAAAACGAAATTTCCAATTTTCAGTTTTTCTGCATTATCTCGGAAACTATTTTAAATTTTGGAATTTTCTAAACGGATTCTTAAAGATCATCAAAATATGCAACTTTTTGCTAATTTAACCAACCTCGTAACTCTTACGGTTTCCGAGATCCCAATGTTAGTACCACTTAAAAAAATCACCCTGTAGAGATGCAATAAGAACGCTATTATTTCTTAAACCTATAGATAAGAAGAGCGATGGAATTTTACCAAATTAAACATTTCTAAAAGAACGATGTCCCTGTGGTTTGTGCCTTAAAAGGTAAAAGACCCACGGTCCGTACATATATCATGTCGCTTTTATTATAATAATTAATGACTCATTATCTATACGATTATACTTATAGGTGTAAAGGAAACAACTTGAGATCTAAATGCCCAGATTATAAAAATAAAGCACTAACCTTATTTACTTTCCCATTTACATCGAAGGTAAGAGAACGTATTCAAGTTGCCAGTCTTGTAAAATATCCAAAAAACGCAAAAGTCGAAAATAAAACAACACGAAATTGTACACACAAAATCTAGGAAGAAACTAATGCATTTAATGTTAACAAATCGTATCACAATCGAACAAATAATCTGCAAAGCGTCTTATCGCTCCCACCAAATGCTACACGTGAAGATTTGTTGGTATTAATTCTATTAGTAAATTGTAACTAATTTAAATATTTTTAAATTGATTATTTTATTTTTTTACAACAACCTATAGGTATAGTTTTAAAATTAACCCTATTTAACTTTTTGTTTGAAATATAATAAATGTTACGTTCTTCTTACCAGCATTTTTATATGATTCAAATTTTTACTTGTGTTTTTTAATTTTTTATAAAATTTGAGTCATTTTAGTTGCAAAATAGCCCAACTAGAAAATTGATTATTTAAGCCGATTGAGAACAAATTTAGAAAAACGAAATATAAATTGTGCTAACTATTACATCAATAAATACGCTCGTGTGCTCATGATGCAAATTGGGTCCTTATACTGCTTGGGGATCTTTAAAACGGTCAGTTAAATTGGGTCAAAGTTTAGTAATTGATTAAGAGATAACTTAAAAACAAAAATCAAAAATTTTCTAACGTTTCTAATATTTTTAAATAATCTGAAATTTTTTAAAATTTTCAGATTTCTAAGTTTAATCCGACATCGACATATGTCGTTGTTGGCATGGCTGGATTATACATGAAGTGCGCGCTTCAGAGCCTAGTGTTGTGCAGGGCCCGGAAAAAATTAAAATAGTAAAGGAAATTTAATGCTCTACAACTTTTCTTCTGAAGACTTTTACTGTAAAACGAAGGGTGAGGTGCTTGAGACAAAAGTTTGACAAAAAACGAGACGGAAATTTTTGTAGGCTGGTATCTCAAAAACTACAAGGAATAGAAAAAGATGAATCAAAGCAATCTTATAGGAAATTTAATAAGCTTTCATTTGACTAAGAGAAATTTTGTCCCCAAAATACACCTTTTCCAAGATATAAGCGAAAACCCCAAAAACGGGATCTCCCTTCCTTAGCCATATGTAGCTAGAACCGGGGTCTTTTAGTATTTTTACCTCCTGAGTAATCCAAACACATTCATAAAATAAAATTCCACCTTCTTCCATATAACCTCTTCGTTGACTAGACTACAAATTAACATTTGTTGTGTGAACTGAAGTGTATTTTTGTAAGGGTCCGAAGATAATTAGCGCGTCAGATCCTAACGTTCTTTGATCCAAACAATGGGATGTTTAGGGCCACTATCTCCAACTTCAACATAAACATGAACAATTCTGTGTTGATGAAGTCTAAAAAGAAGAAACCACCTAGGTACTGCCTTTCTTAAGTGACTCATTTCATTTTCTTGATCTCTTAGTGAAAATTCCTGAAATTATCAAATTTTCTTTCTTATACCGAGTGCCAACTAAATCCAAGAACATGAGGTAAGTATTATATCGTGAACTCACATTATTGAAGATTCCCGCTCGCTATTTTTTACGCTTAGAGCTGATAATGGTACCAATGGAAATATAATTTTTTTAGAGCTTCGCAGTGATACTGTAAAAAACTTGATGATTTACTACTTTTCATTTAAAATTTTAAAATAACATTATACGATTTTGGCATGATCTCTCTTGCCATGGAAAACAATCTAAAATCAAAAACGTCTTGAATATTAATTCTGGCACGAAGGACGCAAATTCTGACGTTTAGATGTCATATTTCACACTGTTTTCCATAGCAAGGGGGATTATTTCACATAACTATTTGCCTATAATTTTATTTTAAAATTATCGTCGTCTGCGTTGATCTGTCGTAGTTTTATGCTACTATAAAGTCATACCAATCGCTCAAAATCGTGCGATGACATATGCTGTGAAAATAAGGTAGATGGCTCCACTTCAGGGAACATAGGAATTTATTTTACCGATAGTCAATTAGACATTTTGTTGTGACTGGTGCAAATTTCATATTGACATTTGGGACACCAATCACAGCACAGTTAAATACATCTCGTACTCTATGAGAGTAGGGGGTACGGTACAGTCGCTGTTTTCTGAATGTAGCTTTAATTTTGTCGTTGTCAAATAGACAGTGACAGTATGATGACATTACTCCAGTGTAAAACATGTTATTACAGTTTCCATTGTTCCCTGATGCACTAGCGCCTCTAGTTGCAATTTACTGGATTGGTATGACTTGATAGTAGCGTAAAACTACGACAGATCAACGCAGACGACATAAATTATAAATGTTGAAGTTGGTTGAAGTCTCTGTTACTATAGCGACACGAAAACTATACATATATTTCGATTGATAAAGAGGTAAAGACCAGTATCAGTTCAGCCCCACGGCCCCACTGTGTTAGAATGGGAAGTCAAAATCTTAAAAAATGTGATTTCACGTGTGTAACGTTCTCGAATTGGTACGCAACCCACTACATTATTTTGAGATATGAGATATCTAAACATTTATGGCAGCAGTGTTTCAAGTTGAATGCTGGGCGAGCCTGAATGGGCCTATGAAGTCTAAATCGTGTTAATTTTAAGAGAAAATTGATACAAGTTACCAATTGACGACATGCTCTATAATTTAAAAAGATTTTTAGTAATAAGTACAAGGTGTTTCATTTAAGAGATACTTAACCTAACTTTATTATTTTAAATAGAACATCATATTTCTACATTTTTTAATTTCTCGTAATATTTAGAATCAGAAATGTAAGACTTTATGCAGCTAATCATTCTGGAGATATTTCTATTTCAAAGATCAATTTGCTGAAAAAAAAGTCAACTTTAGAGCCATGTAGCCAGAGCTGTTTCGCTGTTTGTAACGAAGGTTTTTTAAGTTTGTATACAAACTTATATACAGTTATAATTTATAATAGTTGGTGATATATCACAATATCACCAACTATTAGTCGACTTACAAAATGAAAATACATGGTAAACTTTCCTTATAAAGACACCATCACCACCTGAAATTTGAATTATTAGACGTTTCTACAGATGAAGAGAAAAATTATTTTTTCTCACAGACCTTCCAGTAATAACGGATCTACCGAATGTAAATTTTTATTAGAACATCAATACGAAATATTTCTTAAAATTATGATACGTATTTGGTATTTATAATGGTAACCTTGACTGTGACTGAAACGCGATTACAGAGATTGATCATCATCAAATTGCTATCTGCTTTTAACAATAATTTAGTCCTCTTTCATTAGTTGTCAAAGCCAAGGCTACAGCAATAATTATTATTAAAAAAAAGTTATTTTCGGTTTTGTTGGAAATTAGATATATGCGATAAGTAACTAAACGTATTAGTGCTATTTTAATATCCCAGGGACAACGAGGCTCTAGGTAGGCTTAAATGGAAGCCTAAATATCCTATAATATAAATAAATCCAGCCCTCAGTGTTAAGATAAAATAGATTCCTGCTGGGTAAGCTATTATAGTGCGGTAATTCTTAATTCTTTTAAAATTTCGATCAGTTAGGTCACAGAGAACAATGTTATAAATAAAACACATCAACGTTGATTACTTCAATACATAATTGTTTTATATACAGGATGTTAAATTTCTACCCTGGTTTAAAGGATCTTGTAAATCACAGTTCTGTTAAATTCGAGTAATTTCTTATAAGCAAACAGTTAAAACATTAGTATACATATCAATACAGCAAAAACAACGAAGAGCTATTTGTGGACTTGTGGTGCCTAATTACGAAAGTAAAACAGATAGGTAGGTAAATCGAACTCCATAATGCTCTTTTTGACTACCAGCAGGAGGCACTCCAACTATTTATGACTTTATCCGATTAGTTGGTAAAAAGCGGCCTTGATATTAGATATGTAAAAGCCTATTATTTAATAAAATCTAGTTACCTCAAGGACGTTTTTCTTGTAAAGAATTAAAATGGTGTTTCCGATAGTAAAATCATTTTTAAAAAAAGTTGATTATATTCATTTATGAATTTGAATTGAGAACATTATATTTTTTATACCCCTTCTTTAAAGTTCCGCTTTCATGATATTTTATTAATTATTATATAAATGAGCTAATTATGAAATAAACTTAATGTTGTAATTAAATCAGTGCGAAGTATTATCCATTATTTTCCATTAAATATACTTACAGTAGTATAACACCAACTCTTCAAGTTGACATAGTTTTTAAAATAAACATTACAAAATTATAATAGATAATTTATTTATATTACGCATCTATAGTCGTGAAGGCATTCGACTTTGAACTGAATTATTAAGAGTTTGGATTCAGTGCATGAATTGGGCTAATATATGTCTTTTTGTGCGATAGTTTTTAAGCTCGCTTTTTAATTTCATCTTGATGCTTGTTTATATGAAACAAATATAGAATTTTTATACTCGCTAAAATAAATTATTCTCAAGGAAATGAAATGTGAATCCTTGAAATCAAATCAAGATCAAGGGAAGGGTGTAGGTACACAGTAGTGATTTTATACAGGGTGTGTATAAAGTAAGAAATATAGCGATTATCTCGACAGATAAAAATATTTGGGAAAAAACTTCGGACACATCGATTTAGATTTTTAATTGCGCATTTTCTGACACTTAAATAATTTACAACGTAATTTATTTCGGAGGAACGACATCATCAACGGTTTTTTTAAATAGAACACCCTGTATATTTTATTATTTTTGGAATCTCTATCGAGAGCTCATTTCAAAAACCTATATTACACTTACAGTCAAAAGTTGGTAATTTTGGAGCTACAGATTTTTGAAAATTGTATTTGTAATGTTCTGTATAGAATAAATTGAAAGTCATTTATGATTCTGTCTGGATGTTTCAATGATAATCACATAACGAAATAACGAAAAATAGAACGTAAACAGGGTAATCAAACAAAGTTTTCTTTTTCGAGATATTTATAAAAAATAATAATAACTAAGAGCTGTATGCCACTTTTGTTCTTAGCTCTACTCGTATTTATGTTCTCAGGAATTAAAGTTATTATAATTGAGGAAAAAATAGTAATAAAAAAAAATTTATTTGCATTTTTCGACGTTTTGAGTCCTCCTGATTCCAAAAATGCAAAAAAAAATTTTATTTTTTTGAACCAAAATGTCAGGATGTATGTATGCCCCCCCCCCTATAGCAAAAACTACTAAACCAATTTTAATGAAATTTGATTTTAAGCACTTCAAAATTATTTTATCGGCAAAAGTAGCTTCAATAAGAAATATACGTGTGTCCAGTATAACGTGCACAGCATGGGGATCTCGGACGTAAGAGATACGAAGTTGGTTAAATAGAGAAAATTGTGCACTATTTAGATCTTCACATTATAAAAATGCTTGTAATTATTTTGCTGTCATAAAAGTAATGTAATAACTATACGACGACACTGTCTACATCCGTTTCTACACAACGGCAGTACAAAACTACTGCGCAACTTTAACGGTCATCACGTGATGTGCTCAGGTTACGTTGGGTTTGCTCTAAGGTCGTTCCACACTTTTAGACCTCTCTGTAAGAGCCTATACCTGTTCGCTGTTCAGTTTTAGATCCATCTGAATACCAAATGGATAAGTTTTGTTCCAGTTGTATTGATTGATTGACTTCTAGCCGTGTTGCGGTCCTGAATGACCAGCTCGAACGGTGTCTGGAAATCAAACACTCTTGGAATGATATCAAAGGGTTTTTCAAACAATTCTGGCTGTAGAAAGTCCAAGATCTTTAGGTGACCTGTTCACCTGTTCTGTCACCCAGTTTGAATTTCTTACTCTGTGCAATTTTTATGGCGGTTTCAAGGCCCTCTCTCTTCTCCCGTAGATGATTCCTGCAACTTGCCTTGTGTTGTGATTTCGTTCGTTTTTGTCCATCACACGAACTTCGCCCTCTTTTGTTATTATTATGAATTTAAAAAACTACAGTGAAAACCGGTTATAACGACTTTGAAGGGACCGCAAAATTCGGTCGTTATAACCGATAGTCGTATTAAGCAATTATGTTTTTTAGTCAAAAATTAAATTTTTTTATTTAACAGAAATTACTCTATATCAGTCTTTATATCGATATTAAACACTTTTCTTTTTTTTGTGACTTCATAATTCTTTAATAATAACCACTGATTCGAAATCTGAAATATGTTGTAAACGTAAAGGTCAAAACGTGTGGGTGCGCGAAACTGCAGTTTAAACAATTTTACTATATCTATAACGACTTAATTCAATAAAATGAACAAAGAGTTTACTATATAATGATGAATCAGTTCTAGAAACTAAACAAAAAGATGTTTTTGTCGTTATATCCGGTACTATTCTGCGAAAAATATGATAAAAAACGTCGCTTTAAACGATATGTCGTTATAAGCGGTGTTGTACTAAACGTTTTTTTTTACTATGTGTGTATATGGGATTCAGCCGGGACTTCTACATTTCGTCGTTATATCCGATACGTCGTACTAAGCGGTGTCGTTATAACCGGTTTTGACTGTATTTGTAATAAGACTATCCCGCGTCGCTCTTAACATATTGCGCCCCTAATGCGAAGCTTACCTCGCTTACCACCTATAGGGCCGTCCCTGATTACACGATCATCTATGAATATGGCTTTGAATTTTTATTTTTAAATTAACCGATACATTTTTGTTAAATATATGTTCAATAAAATAAAAAGATAAAATATAAATATTTTAGTAATCAGTTTTGAGAACCTTGCCTATAAGGCCCCATTTCTTCTTAGTCAGTCACTGTCACTAGATACCCCGCCCCATCTCTCCCGTATAGGTCTTCAAACCGACATTATACAAACATGGTATCTTTAAAACATTCTAAAGTTGGTAAAATTAGGTCTTTTTAAAGTTATTTTGGGGATGTTATGAATTTTTCAAGATAATAAAATGTTTTCATTTTATAAAGTGCGAATTCCTGAGAATATAAGAAGAATCTATACAAAATATCAAAGACGTGCACAGAAAAGCTTTTACCCACTTTGCGATTTGGAAAATCTCATATAAATAAACCCCACGAAAACAAAACATCTTCGAAGAGGTTCTTGATTTATGTTGTAACTTGAAAGCCTCAAAAACCTAAAAAGGTTCCAATAGGCAATAAAAAAGTAAAAAATTCAAAACAGAAGGCTCTGATGCAAGAGTACGCATGTCTGCAAATAAAGTTTGAATGAAAATCCAAAATCGACAAAGTTAAGACGAAGTTTGCTTTGGATTTATTATTTGTTGGGTTTTAATTTAATTAAGTTTACCTCTTAATCCCTTTGAACATTATAAGATTTTTGCAAAATTTAAAAACCTTATTGCTCATATAGGTTATTTGCAAAAAACGCAAAAAAAAATTTGTTGATAAACGATTATATTTTTGCAATTTTTTGATCTTTTATCACAAAAGGTAGGTTGTATAACCATTACCCAACCCAATTATTCGCACTTGAACTAATTTTTAGCGTGTAGAATCGCCTTTATTTGTCCCATGAAAATAATTTTGAAATTTTCTTTTGTTTCTTTGTTTGTGGGCGAAAAAAAAGCGTCAAACAGAATGAATATTATTTAATCGATAATTGCATCATATGAATTGCGCACGTTACTTGTTGATGACGATTATTATACACGAGTTTGCAAATTACAAGAAAAAATTACCATCCCAAATTTAATGCTACCTACAATTATTTAGTTAAGCCCATAATAATTAAATTTTTCGATTCGATTTTGCACGCATGGTTTACGTAAATTCGTTTGCGATTATTCAATGTCAATTTCAATTGGTCGTTATTGTTTAGTTTACGTCATATCACTTATCTCAATCTGATTCGAATTAATGATTACACCTGAACTGACGTACCTCTTATAGAAATTAACAATTCTATAGTGTTCGCAATTTTTGGGGATCTTACTAAAACGAAATTCCATCGAGAGCGAGAAAGATGAAGATATATAAACATAGAGTCGGCATGACCTTTCTCCCTACCCACCACAGTTAGCCAATACGTAGATGTAGGTCACATCCATTATCCAATGAGAAAACGGGAACGAGTCACGTGGTTTTGTTGTTATCATCAGCTGTGACCGGGCCGCTAGTTGTATATCTCGACATAGTGAATGTGCTTACTATGTTCTATCTTTGTTGAGTCAGCGGTAATCGTAAGCGATAGGGTTAGTTGGCATGTGTTCGACAAACAGCTGATTTCACTCGCCGGCCGGCTGGCTGCATCAGTCGGCTTCCAACTGCAGTTCGTGACGCAGTGTATTCCGTCATTACGCTATCTTCATATTATGAAAAATAATAGTATGTGGTTTGATTGTTACGAAAAATTTACGGATTTGCATTGTAATGTTTCAATAGAGTGTTTCAGCCCCCAACAGGAATCGAGACAAAGGGTTCTTGTACGAAGACTATACTTCACAGATACGTTTTCGGGCAAAGAGTGATAAATAATAAAAAGACATTGTCAAGTCATAAATTTCATTCATAATTCGATTTTTTTACCATGTCTACTGGTAAACGATTGGCTAAAAGATCAATTATCGGTACAAGAGTGTGCGCTCCCGGTGAAGACGGTAAATTTTATTGCGGAGTAATTCACGCCGTCAAAACTCCAGCTAGTTTTCCCGAAAATAATAATTGTATTAATTTAACACCAAACACGCGTTACTCGGTTCGTTTTGATTCACGTCAAGGAAATTTGGGACGAACCACTGCCGAATTCCGGGAGTTGGACCTTATCGGACCCGGATTTCGATCTATTGCCGGTATCGAACTTGTGTCGGGTCAGAAAGCTTTTGTTACTTATAACGGACGTGAAGTTTGTGGAGAAGTTCTCAATCACAATCAAGTGAACGACGAGGTGATCATTAAAATATCTCCTCCAGGAGTTGAGGTAATTTAAAAAAGCGACTTAATTTGGAGCCGGTGAAACATTTTGCTGTTGTTTTCATTCAAGTTTCTTCTATTTTAAAAATTTTGGATTACAATTTGGAAAACTTTTGCTAAATTGTCGAAGAAACTTTGGAAACGATTTGAAATGTTTTTTTTGCATTTATTATGTACATAGTTTCGAAGTGATTTTTTGTTAGTGCTAGCGAAAACAAGTGGTTTTTTAATCAAAAAATTATTTCGTAATTGTCGTAGAACGTCAGCCTGAGGTAAATTTCAAAATTTTGTTTGTAACTTTTTGTTCTGTGAATTGTTTACAAAAATTTTTACTATGACCATCATTAACGGCATTATGTAGTTGGTCAGTTATGTTTTGGAGGAAAAAATGCGTCTTTATGTGTACGACTTGGTGTTGTTGGAGTTGCTCGTGGACCCAAAACAAGCTTTGCGCTTGTACGGAAATCCCCACTCTAAATCATTGCATCCTTGTGACGTCACTCTTATAAACAAGAACAGCTCATGGTCAATTTTTTGATCACCACCAACTATCAAAATTGTTCTCTATCTACGTAATATATTTAATTGAGCTTCTTTAATCTACAAATTACGAGAATTATCGTCTACTAAAGTTGTTTATTTACTTATCTCCATCATGTTGTTGTTTTTCTTTTTAACTGGGGAATCGCGTAGTTTGATTTTTTATGTCAAAACACTCGGTTGATGAGTATTTTTGTTGTTTGCTTTCAAAAGAAAAATTAAAGCGCCACCGATTGTTGGAAAGTTGAAAACAAAATTTGTTTGTTTATGAAATTAATTAGAAGTTGTTTATAGCAGTTTCAAACAATTATTGCGCGTTGCAAAGTGCGTATTAGTAGCCATACTGTCTCTCGTTCTCATTGCTAATATTTATTGTTGCGATAGTTATTTCTGAATTGTTCGTAAAGTTCCTGTAAATGGGCTTGGTATGGCATACGGGTAGCATATTTAATACGACCTTGTACGCCCTTGTAAGTTTTAAATAAGGAAGTTATTATTAAATGTATGCGTTTATTGTTATTTCGTAATCGTACTTGCAACTATGGAGAATTTTTTTGGCACAAATTAAATAGGTTATACAGCCACGGTGAATGTCGTATTGAATAAGCTGTGCCAGTTTGTTGTCGGCGATTAAGAAATTGTTATTTCGCAAGCTCACCTGTGACGTTTTATGGCAAATTTAGCCTTTCTCTACGAATATCGTAATACGCCACTTACAATAACGTAACTAACGACTATCGTTTGAATTACCCTTTTACTTTGTCTCGGGAGACTGACTTCTATAGCACGATTTTTCACTTTTCTTAAAACACTGACATACTTGAGGTGACTCTCGATTTAAATGTGGGCCGAGTTTGATAATTGTTCGTATAATATATTCTACAAAATATTTTCACTTTGCATCTATTTGTTGTTATTTAAAGCCCAAATTAGATAATATTCGTCTGTCTAATGTTTCTTTTGTATATCTCCCTAATGCGTTACAAAAGAAACATTTTATTGAAAATATTGTTGCGTTTATGTAAGTGGCGATGTATGCCCACCATCCTACGAATTTCCTTTATTTTTATGTGAAAAAAATAAACTTCTTCAACACGCATTCCTCTTCAAAAACTCCCACAATGCGTATACATGCGAACGTAAATCCACAAACGTTCTAAATATACCCTATCTTCTTATCAATAAAACCACCCCCAATAGCATTTCGCTTTAGTTCTGCAAGCTGCAAACTTTTGAAATAGGACGCACATTGGCCCAGATAACCGGGCCGGGCTGCGCGTGCGACCTGATTTTCCATCGACCTGTGACCTACTTGCGTTATAGAGTGAACTCCACGTGCAAATGGGGAAACATTGCGTCGAAATCATTTGTTTACTAGTTATGTATTTGCACATAGGCTACCATTTTGGTTCCGTTACATTGGCATAGTTACATTAAGTAAGACGCTGCGAACGGTTTTATTATACTCCAAGTTGCAAACTGAGAAGCTTTTTAAATGTTTAAATGTCCTATCGAGTTCATCATCAACTAAACTAAACAAACAGTAGATTGAAGCTCTTGCAAACAAATCTTTCAAAATTTAAGTAGATAAATCATTTACTATTTTTTGTGCATATTAATTACACACTTCATTATTAAACTACTTTCAATTACTATCGAGTTAAGTTCTCCAAAAGTTTTAGAAATGTAACTTTTCTCTTTGTATTGATTTGGTAGCCTTGACATTATTCTACATCGACTACTTTGTGTAACTTGTCATTTCAATTTTGTAACTCTCTAGCTCTTTTACTGGAGAATGTCTTAATATAATTTGGCCAGTTTGGCTAGAAAATCTTTTTTAGTGCAATTATTGTGCAAATTGGCACAGAATTTCAAAAGTGTAAGAGTTGCGTAGGTTTTTGGATATTCGTCAATTATTTTAAACGACGTCCTTCTAAATTATTTCATTCATTTTAACCCTTTTTAGGAATTTATTTTTAAAGGAAAATGTGTTTTCAGAAGCAAATTTTCAGTCTCAGCTTTAACAAAATTGTCGAGAAAATTACCCAAGGCGAAAGACTTTAAAAATTTCATTTTTCAAGAGAACTTAATTTTAAGGTGTTACTAATTCTTTTTTTTCTTTTGATTGAAACGTTTGACATTTTACAAGTCATTTTTAATTTTTTTTTGTGATGTAAATTAGCTACTGTATGCGTGGTGTATAAAGTGCGACCTAATCTTCTGTGAAATATTTCAATTTATTAAACTTGTGGACTGTTTTTCTTTATAAAATACGTTTTTTTTTAACTGAAAAACGTCCGTTGTTTTCTACGTTGACAAAAAGAATTTTGTAAGGTGAAACGTGGGCTGTTGTAATCATTCGAATTTTCTCTAAAAATGTAATCCTCGGGGAAATTTTGGTTATATGTGTATACTCATGTTCACATCCTTTCTTTGACAAATCCACGTTAAAGGAAAAGTTTCTACCACAAATGTAATTTATAATACATAAATGACATGATTACTTTAAGACCTCAAAAAGTATAATTTATTTAAATAATATTAATACTTACTAGGAAAATGTATAATTTATTTTCTATTCAATTATTTTTATACAGGGTGGTTGATTTTTTACTGTCCAGCTAATATCTGCTGAAATATTGCAGATACTTAAAAAAGTCAAATTAGAAACTTTTCAAACAACGCCTCATCTACAAAATAGCGCAATCAATTTTTTTCCATGGCATACTTGTTTGGCGGGAAAATATGTAACTTTGGTTTTTTAAATAGAACACCCTGTATATTTTTAGAGAATCGTATTCTAAATTAATTTCTCTTTACAATGATGTATCACAAGGATCATTTTGCTTTCTAATAATTATGCCCAATATTTCAAAACAAGGAACAATATGAGGGTTGTAGTAATTCTTGATTAACATTAATTTATTTACTTTTTAACAAACTAAGAAATTTCGGAACAAACTTTAGCACGTAATGTATTATAATGATTGTTCAGATTGTCCACCATGGAATTCAACAATTTTTGGCCCTCTTTGACTATGTTTTCTGCAACACTCATCCTAAAAATTTTTTAAATATTGGAAATAATTAGAAAGCAAAATGATACTTGTGATACATCGTTGTAAAGAGAAATTGATTTAGAATACGATTCTCTAAAAATATACAAGGTGTTCTATTTAAAAAACCAAAGTTACATATTTTCTCGCAAAACAAGTAGGCCATGGAAAAAAATTGTTTGCGCTATTTTGTAGATGAGGTGTTGTTTGAAAAGTTTCTAATTTAACTTTTTTTTGTATCTTCAATATTTCAGCAGATATTAGCTGGACAGTAAAAAAACAACCACCCTGTATAAAGCGGTAGTTTTGTCGCATTTTCTGCGAATTAACTTTCATTTTTCAAAACTCGATAATGTGCACTTGTGCAGTGCATTTTCTTTGCATGAGCTGCATGGCTGCGTTAATACTTTTCTATTCTTAAATTGGTGCCCTTTGTTTGTATATTGTGTACTTAATTATTTAGTTTGTTAAATTCTTTTTAGTAGTTTGTATGTTTGCACGTCGCAACATAGGAATTTCAATGGTAAATTCCACATGTTTAATTATTTTGCTCCCCAAATTATTTAAGAACTAAAATGGACCTATTTAGGTTTTTTGAAAAGAAATAAAATCATCGACACTACACATAATACTTATTATTGCTTACATTTTTCCATTTTCCAATACCATAATCTAAGGATCTTAAAAATCTTAAAAATTTCATCAAAAAAAATTATTTAAAATACAGTCCCACCAAGCTTACAAAAACCCCGGAAAATATGCGAACTAATTTGAAGCGGTAAAAATTTGGACTAATCATGAGCTGGGTAGGAAATCGTAGACACTCTTGCACACAATTTTCGATAAAAAGTAAAAACGTAACCTCACTTAATGTTAAGCACCGTTAAAAAATTTACAAAAATATGACATTTGCTGTGTGATTCCAAGTAGAGTACTTCTTCATCTGACTGTACAATAATGTGTGATCTTTGCTCCCCCAGACACGCCCACTCAGTACTTTTTTTGTACCCACCGCTTATAAAGAGGCGTTTGACGCACTCTGTGGTCGACTGGGACTGGGAAACACTGCTTCCCGGTCTACTACACCAGGAAGCAAACAGTGTGGTTTTGATAGTTTTATTCCCAGTGTAGTAGACTGGGAAAGAGTGGAAAGGTGAAAGAGTATTCTCGGTCGAATATTGAGTGCGTTTTTTTCGAAGCAGTGAGTACAAGAAATCAAGCGTCCTCAAGCGTAAACAATTTTCCCGCGTTGACGCAATAATGAAGGCACTCGCTCATACGCCGCTCGTGCTTCAAAACCGCGTTCACGAGATAAAATTATCTTTCCGCACTCGATTCCTAAATAACTACTTTAAGCTTGGTGGCACGTGGCACTGCAATAGCAATTTGATGATAATAATAATGCAATAATGGCAAGTGTAGCACGTGCAGTTTGTTCCCAATAATTTCATGGCATCACTGTTTTCCTAAAAGTTGTATTTTTTAATTCGTTGATTTTCACGATTTCCACTAATATGGATCTATCGTGGATCTATGTGCTGATCTATGTGACGGTATTTTTTTCTTAACAAAAAACTTAAATACTTTAGCTCTAAAATTATTAGGGTGCCAGAGGTAATCCAAGTTCAAGAATTTAGCATTGAAATCCTTATGCTGCGTTGCGTTTTTCCTTTTAGTCATTTCCGTACTCATTTTTTATTCTCTACATGTCTATAGTAGTATATTATGTTAACATGAAACGAAAATGTAGGTTAGATCGTTGACGAATGAGCATGACTTCGAACACTCTTTTTCAATATCAAATTTCTAAGAGCCTTTTTAACTTCAAAATAGAAAAGGAAGCTTTAGGAAAATTTAAGTCAATCGATTTTGTTACGAGTTTACCGAATACCCTGGAAAGCGATAAACGCCCGGTTATGTTAGATGAGGATTAGGGACAAGAGGGCCCTGAAGTAATAAATGCAGAACAGAATTGCTCTATGTAAAGCGAAAAGTATTAAAAGTAAGAATATCTGCAAGATACTTGTTGAAATGACTGTTGCAGTAGTTACGTCACTATACAACTGTGTTCACAATTGTTTTGCATCCCAGTTGGCTTGGTTTTTTTGTTGGGTCGATATTTAGATTAAAAATTCAATGTTATCCTGTGAGTGCATTACCATTTAAAACAATTTTGTCAAATGTATTTTACAAAATTCCAGTGTCAAGTTCAAATAATTAAAGCAGGCCACGACTTACATTAAAACATCACGTAAAGCCGAAAGTGATAAGCCAGCTGGTTGCAGAGCTCATTGTTTTTCATTTTTAACAAATCAAATCCTACAATTAAAAAATATAGGCCAATTTATCTAAAAATGCATATTTGACACTTATAGGAACAAACTTAAAGTTGGTTAGAAAACTTGAGATACTATTTTAATTTGGTATCCCTGTACAGAAGTACAGGTGAATATTGAGATAAATCAACCTATTAGTTCACAATTTTGCTTTGTATTGCAAAAGCTACAACCAAAACTTGACAATTGCTCCAACCAGCCCACTGTAGGATGGAAAACGATCGTGAACGTGAACTACACGTTAAAATAGAAAAATGTAAAAACTTGCTCCCATCTCTCCTGTAAACAAAAATTGTAATTTAGGTTGACGATGTTATTTTGAGATCAAGCAACAATGTATCTCCACATAAATATAGGTAACCGCAAGAATTTATTGGCGTGCAGTTTTTCTGGCTCAAATACAAAATATGTTTGCGAAATAAAAGTCTTTGGGTTAAAAAACATTAAATGAATCATTTGAGACCAAGATGAAGTTTGTGTTATTTAAATATCAAATTATTATACAATGTGCGAGTGTAACCCACTTTCAATTATTTTTAGATCATTCACATATGTGTAGTTTTAAATAATAAAAAACTACTAAATTTGACACATATCTGCATCTCTGCTTAATTAAATGCGAGTACTTAGTAGGTACGTGTGGGTAGGCTATGTAATTGGTTATTACGGTATTACATAATCGCGCTTTTTAAGCAAGTGAAGGCCGATCATAATGATTAAATTATAGGTGGGGGGTTTAATAAGTAGCTACATAACAAGAGTTTATTTCACCCTCGATGAGTTCTTTTTTCTCTCGACTTTTTTTTTCACTCAATTATTAATTTAATTTTTTATTATTTTTTGAGTCGACCCATTAGTTTTTTGACTTTAATTTCTTACTTTTTTAGGACGATTTCATAAATTATTCTATCAATTTTTATGTTCGATTTTATTACAGGAAGGAATTTTAATTTGTAGCACTTCTTATGCTCGAGAAGTGTTATACTATTGATGTAATTATGTTAATTAATTATTATTATTAACATAATATTTTGCAATATGAAGTTTTGTAAAAATTTGAATAAAGATTCACTCCAACTTTACAACTTTTGATTTACATAATTATATTGTTAAGCTGCGAAGTAAATAAATAATTTACTCAATTTATATACCTACTATTTTACATATTATGGTGTAACTGTGGATATTTTTTCTTCTTATATATTTAAAATGGTTTTGTTACTTTATAATTTTTTTTAAACAATCAGTAATGATGTGAATAACAAAGTTTATCTGATTGTTTTAGTAAAATTACTAAGACAAATATATTTTTTTAAATTTTATATAGTGCGGTTATACCTTTTGCATTGTTTCCGCTTATAGTACCGGAATTCAAAATCTAATAAGCTAGGTCTTGATTTTAAATATTTGTGTTGATACGTTTTTTAGCGGAAGTAAGCATGAGCTATAGGGGGCACTCAACTTTATGCGTAATCAAATTAGGGTTTAAAAGTGTTAATTATAGTATAAGTATAGAGTGTGCATAAAAAGATCACTGATACGAGCTTTAGAAGGTATAATGTGACCGCTGAAAGCGCACAAGCTTCAATGCACGAGAACCGGTAAACCACAACGAGTATATTGCAATGATTCAAACGGCTTTTTGGTTGAAGGGTCGAGAGATATTTCGTGAAATATTTGCATTTTGGTGTGTCGTTAGCGTTGTCAACTTTTGTAAATTTCAAAATTGAAAAATAGCCTTGCTTTAATATACCTGTATGACTTTAATGTGGTTTTAACAGTTTTTACGCCCTTTTACGTATTTTACGAAATTTTCAGCCGGCACTGAAACTTTTTGCTCCCTTCTTCGAGCCACTGTAAAAATAAATTTAAACCTATTTTGATATGATGTGTGAGTACAAATACTTCTTCATCTGACTGTACACTGCGCGATCTTTGCTTCTCCAGACGCTCACTCAGGGCTTTTGTATGGAAAATTGACATAGCCAGATATATTTATTTCACTTTTATAGTGGTACATATATGAAATAAGATATCAAGACAAACGTCGGCTGTACAGTTCAAATTATCAATGACGTATACCAGACGTCTCTTAGCGCATCTCCAACTAAAAGCTAGTTTGATTTCAACTCTACCTAATAAAGACCCCTGCAATTTTTTTATTGGACAATTGTGTTTGTTTTAAACGTTTAACATTAATTATTTTCAATATCGATTATATATTTTGTTGTGGCATTAACAATAACTAAAAAATACGATAAAAAGCAACGATATGTTAACTACACGATTAGCATATAGTTTTCAACAATTTATACATCATCACCCTGAATTTATTCATTTCAAATAGTCAGTCTTCAATCGGTCTTGAATGAATAAAATGTAATAGTAATTACTATAATGTTTGATTGTTTTTTTTTTTTCATTTTGATTTAAATACGTTTAACATTTTATATATTTATTTACATTACTTTATTTACATTCGAAAACGTTTTTGTCTGGTATAAGTATACACTATTTGTAAATTGATAACACAATTATAAAGTATGCCACAGATTATTTTTTTAACAATGAATTTCATGAATTTTATTACTTATTATGAAATTACTTATTTAAATATAAACAACACAATTTTTTTAACTAATGCAAATGTTTTTGTAACAGGATGGATTTAATTCTTTTCTTGGCGCAAGTTTCGATTGTTCTTTTTGTCATTTTAAGAGGTGCTTATGCTTATACGAGTTGTTAGTTAAATCTTTTGACAAAAAAGGGGACACCTTGCTGAGGATAATAATTAAATTAAGTTTTGGCTTTGTCATCCATACAGCTTAAAGCTCGTAATATGTATTAGTAATTTTAAAGACTATACCCTTAAAAATGTCTCTCACATTAAATAATTAGTAAATAATATTTTCATTTTTAAGGTCATATTGAAAAACTTTTTTGATCGAAAGTATTTACAGGGTTATTCAAATTCGACCGGCACCATGGGGGTCTCGCTTATTTGAAGAGATAGAGAAACGGTTAAATTAGGGCAAAGTTGTGGAATTTTAGGCCCATTAATAATCTGAAAAGAAAACTGCCCTAGCTGCTTTTGTTTTTGAGCTATTGACAAAAAAACAAAAAATCGAAATTTCGTTTTTTGACTTTATTTTCCTTATTATCAAAAAATTTTTAAAATCTGACCGAACTTCTCCTAAGCCATTTTGTATTCTACACCCGATTCCGAAAACACATTTGATGTAAAACGTTTCGGTTTTCTGGAACCATCATCAACTTTAGTTTTTTAAATAGGCATCTTTGGTTTTAGCACCATCTCATAGAACCTTTTTTGCTGATTTCAAAAATGTTTATTACTTGAGTATTTATTTTTAAATTTTGTTCTCAAATAAGCTAATTTGTTAATAAAAATTGAAGATCAAGCTGCTATAGAATAAAAACAAAAGCCGGTATAACAAAACATAAATCCATGCTTCGATTACTACCCGAGATTTTGAAATTTAAACACCTTTAACAAGTTTTTAAAGTTTTTATTTCCTAAACGATGAAGCACATTAATATCATTGTTTACTCAGTTTTTTTTGTAATAAACACAAATAAAGAAATAAAATTAGTCGTAATCGAAGCATGGATTTATGTTTTGTTATACCGCCTTTTGTTTTAATTCTATAGCAGCTTGATCCTCAATTTTGATTAACAAATTAGCTTATTTGAGAACAAAATTTAAAAATAAATACTCAAGTAATAAACATTTTTGAAATCAGCAAAAAAGGTCAGATTTAAAAAATTTTTGATAATAAGAAAAATAAAGTCAAAAAACGAAATTTCGATTTTTTGATTTTTTGTCAATAGCTCAAAAACAAAAGCAGCTAGGGCAGTTTTCTTTTCAGATTATTAATGGGCCTAAAATTCCACAACTTTGCCCTAATTTAACCGTTTCTCTATCTCTTCAAATAAGCGAGACCCCCATGGTGCCGGTCGAATTTGAATAACCCTGTATAATTAAAATACGCAGCACCCAAGGGCATAGTTTTTTAAAATTGAGAATTTGTTTTACGTAGATTTCCAGTTTCAAAAGTTACCATTTTATTCTCTTTAATGTATTGGAATGTTATTTTCATAACATACTTTGAAAAATTGTTAATTACAATTCTAAGCTCTATTTTAATTAACAACTTCATAAATTTTCAGTGTAGAGATAAAATAATGGAATACATTTATCTACTTGGTTAATGTTAAAATATACAGGGTCTTTTAAATAAATAAAACTATGATTTCAAAATTTGTAAAGTTAATAATTAAATAGGTGTAATAATTAAGATACAATAATTAAAAGAAATGCCGATATGCATTATTGTTAATCAGGTATTTACGTTTTTACCTAGTTTTAATGAAATAGACAGTTGTAGGTAATTAACTTTAATGGCATAACCTGTAAACTATTTGAGTTTCGAATTACTTATTAATTCTGGATAAAAGTCATTTAATAGTTTTTAATTTCCATACCTACAACAAATTGATATAACTACTATTTGAATATTAACTAGTTAATATTCAAATTTTTTAAAGAAGTTTTTCTTCTGTTCTGTCCTGTTGTTTTAGGTCTGATGAGCTCATGGCCTTCAAAATACCTTTTCCCGCTTTTGGAGCTTGTAGGATTTTTATTTCAAAGCTTTTCTAGGGAACATATTTATTATTGGTATTCAATGGACGTATCAGATTATAGATTATATTATAGTTGTTCATTATTATCGTATACTGGCTGTTTCAATTTCGAGTATATGCCTGGGGATCTCGAAAACCGTAAGGGCGAGTTTTTCAATAATCGTTTAAACTAAGTTCCAGCTGAACAAAGTTCAATCTCATGCGCTGTAAATTTACTGTAATGTAAACGAGTTACAGCTGAGCTTGAACTTCGTTCTGCTGAAACTTAGTTTAAACGATGATTGAAGAACCGGCACTAAGAGATAGGTGGTTAAATGGGGCCAAGTTGCTCAATCAGGAGCCAAATATTATGGGGTTAATTGCAGGTATTTTACTCCCGATTGTTAAAACACCATAGCTAGAAGATTTTCAGAAAAAGCAGAAATGTTTAAATTTTCTTGACGTTTTTTTTAGAAAGAATATATTTAAAAATAAATAACACTTCTTCATAGTCATTTTTTATACTACTGTAACACGTGCTGTTATTAAAATTTGCGTACAACGTTTCGTCTCTTTGTAACCATCATCAGTTTCATTTTTTTAAATACGGCAAAAATTAACTATTAGCATTTTTACAAAGTACTTTTAATTCTCTATTCAATAATATATCACACTTTGAGTTTCGTATCTCTTACGGTTTCAGAGTTACCCATGCATTTATCGGCATTTTATGAAATTTTTTTTCATGTCTTCAAACTGCGGCTAAATACGGGACGGGGTATAACAACAGAATTTTTATGGAATAAGTATAGGAAAATAAGGTGGAAAACACATTCTTTAAGCTTTTTTAGCTTCTATAACATGAAAAATTTGGAAATGGTCAAATTTTTAAAAGAAAATTACATGATTTGAGTATAATCTCTTTTGCCATGAAAAAATTGAAAAATGAAATGAGAAATATTACGTTTCAAATATTTATATTGTTTTTCATAGCAAGAGAGATAATATTAATTTAAATCATGTAATTTAATTTTAAAAATTCATCTAAATATAGCTTTTGTGTCTTCTTTTTGATATTGTCAAAAGCAGAAAAAATTCTCTTTCGATTAAAAAAAAATGTTTTCCCATGTTAAGTATTTCCCAATGTCCTGTAATCCTGTGGTTATACCAGTTAGATAAAAAGAGTTTTTGCGAAATTCGAAATGCATCAGCCTTGTCGCAAGTCTTTAGTAATCGAGAATGCTTCCGTAACAAATTTTCTTATCAAAATTCTTGATCTTGTTCCGCTATGTAAGTTCTTATAGTTACTCTAATTAATATGTGGTTTTTATACTAGATTGTTCGAGGATTTCCCATAATTTACTAACCGAATAATGCCAGCGGCTTTTTGAAGTCCACAAAAATGATATGCTTCTCTGTGATCTATTTTCAATTAGTTGTATAATCTACCCAAAATCGTTGTAACTGCTACAGTGCTACAGTTTCGGATTAATTTGTGCAACTATCTACCCATTCAGGAACAGGATGTGCATATGTGCAACGATAGATTGGTTAGGTGTTATACATCAGATTACTTAAAACAACTTTTACGCATTATTAATTATTCAGAAAACCTATAAACTTGGCAACAATGCAGATACCACCACCTTCGAGCTAGAAATTTTCGAAAAAAGGTAAACTGTGATTAACACTGTTAACGATTCAACTTCGGTGTTCTATCGCCGATTTTATACAAACTGCAATTGCTTCTTCACAAAATCTATTCACACTGTTTCGTAATTTCAAAACATACGCGTGCGAAAGACATCTGACATGTTTATTCTGCAACTATAGTTAAAATTTTGCAACTATTTTCAACACTGATGTGATGATAATTTTGGCATATTCAAAATTTGGAAAGATGAGTCAACACACACACACACACACACATTCAAAATGGCGCGAAAGCACCATTAATATTAGCTAAGTGGGAAGTCATTTATATTGCAAAATTTTAGCACAATAATAAAGCTATTCAAATTTTAGCTGTAACATTTTATTTTAATTTAACACTTTCATTTATTTAATTTTACAAATGTAAAATTAGTTTCGTTTATTTGAAACAATTGAAGCGTACAATTGAAATAACGGTTCTTGAATAAAAACTTAAGGATTGCAATTATTCGATTAATATTTTGTTACAAAAATAAGTCCGGTAGCAAAACAGTAATAGTTATTAACCTACATCTTCAACAATAAAATTGACCAATGGACAAACAACGTTTTCATTTTGCTATAATATTTTCAAAAGTGTATAATTATATTATGAAGTCTATAAGTAAGCCTATGCTAATTGGTAATTACTCGATTTCTTTTCTAATTAATATAACACTATTTCATTATCTCACATAATAAACGTTGAGAAAAAGTCGATTTTGCAATTTAAATCAATTTGGATATTAATAAAAAGTTTCATTTTTATTGTGATTAAATTAATTGCGCTTTTTTAAAATTTCTTTCTAATAATTATTAACCTGCCGTAACCATTAAGGTACGTGTCCACTGAACATTATTTTGTATCAATTAGAATTCAGTAATCGTTTTACAATATACAAGTAAAAAATTTGTACTAAACGTACGCAAGTTACAATATTATTTAAAATGATTTCTTAGTGACTTAATTGAGCATTAGATACAAATCTAAAATTATATATCTCAAGTATTTCCTGAATGCACTTATGCGATCATTAAAAAAATGTTTATGTAATTTAAATTCCGCTAAGACTGTAATTTGTTTTATTTGACTAATTAATTGAAGTTATTTAAAAAAATGTTTATTAATTATAGTACAGGCAAAATACCCTAAAATCAGCGGTTACCTTGCATATGCTAGGGTCAAGCTGAAATTTTGTAGACACGTTGTCTTCGGTGTCCTAAACAACATACTAAAAGTCCTCAAGAATCCCCTGTGAGCTTCCTCCAGTATCGTGGGTCTTAGCCCCTCAAGTGCAGTTTTTCGCCATTTACTCCGTCAGGTTGCATTTAATCGTAAAAGTAGCTTAGTAATATTTTATTAAGCATCAAAATATCTATTTAATAAGCTATAGAACACATTTCTACGATTAAAGGGCGTGGAGGAGTACGCTATTAAAGAATAGTGGTTCAGAAGGATTTTTTACGCGGAATAACTCCGATAGTTCCAATTTTTTAATATGTTTTATAAAGTGGTCTCCTAATGTTAAATACGAGATTTCGACCTCAGCGAGCCTATGCGCGTAGCACTATCTTGAAAATAACAGAGGAAACTCTAGTTTCTCTTGTACTCATTTTCAATGAAAATTATCATAAAATAGTCTTAACAAATTTATTACGTCATAAAATTTCCTACAACTTTTGTGTTTACAAAATACGATGTTAGAGCAATAGTTTTCTCACAAAATGAGATTTAAAAGAGCTGTCTTCAAAAATAATATTAAGCAGGCGATTGCTATGATGGACAAAAAACTGTTTTACTCCGAGATGAACAATGATAAAATTAAAAAAATTACATGACTTTAAAGCCGAAAGATTCAGCCTTTATTTTCATGTCTTTTAAATTTACTTTTGTTACACCTTGTAATATTAAACAACAAATAAAGTTTTTCGCACTTTTTCATGTACCATTTTTTAAACAGTAAAAGATATTTTGTGGGAAGAATTATTTTAAAAACTTTTCGTCCAAGGATATTGTTCCTTATGAGTTATTTGTCAAAGTTAAATGATTAGAAATCGATTGTACATTTATTTTAAAAAAGCACAATGATTTCATATTTCGTCGTTTTTTGCAAATTTTATTTTTAATAAAATTTTGGACTCAAATTGCTGTAAAATGGTTAATATTAAACGGATTGAAGAAATTAAGAACTCGTTATAAAGGAAAATATGTCTATTTTTTGATGCACTGGTTAGATTTTACTAATTAGCTCAAGTTTCCTCTTTCTATTCAATACATTGAAGAAGTGGATAAATAGGCAATTTTTTCTTAAAATTCCTCCTAAGGTAAAAGTACTGCACATTTTCCATAATCGCTTAAGAAAATGAAACATAAAAGCTTATACTCTAATATCCGAGAATTAGAACGTCTTCGGATTCACAGGGACTAAAGGAGAAGGTGTTGAATTCTGCTAAAAATTTTGACATTATCAAATGCTGTGGAGATATTTAAACATTATCATAAAAGTGTTCTCTAAAACGACTTATTATGCTTTTTAGAGATGTTATAATGCCTCTAAAAGAGTTAATTGCATATAGGAGCACGTATATACAGGGTGTTTGATTTATCGTGTCACATCAGATATTTCCATCATTGTATTTATTTGAAATAAATATTATAAAAGGTTGTTTGATGCTTATTAAACTCAGTATTAAAATTAAAATCGAAAAGGAAAGTGATTATTAATTATTTTTGAGTGAAAAAAGTTGATGTTAAATTTTTCCCCTAATTTTGCCGGGCATTTTTCGATATTTAAAATTATAGGGAATTTATATAATGTTTGCCAGTATTTAAAAAGAATTTTCAAATTTATCGGATATCAAAAAATTTCAAAAAATTTTTAAAAAAATTTCCGATTTTTGCCGATCGATTGGAATAATTATGAAACGGAAAAGTTAGTGGTTTAAAAAAAAAGATCCGGCCGGAAAACCTTCGAAAGAATTATTTTCCGGTAAAAATTTTGGATTGTTTAATTTCCGTGTCACAACCCCGGTTGACTTTCATTCCTCTGGCTCATCTAACTACTCTACATCTTTTGATCGTAAAAATGTGTTCTATAGCTCATTTAATAGATAATTTGATGCTTTATAAAATATTGCTAAACTAATTTAATGATTAAATTCAACCTGACGGAGTAAATAGTGAAAAACTGCACTTGGGGGCCTAAGATCCAAATAATGAAGGAAACTCACACGGGATTTGCGGGAACTTTTAGTATGTTGTTTCGTACACCGATGTGTACACGTGTATATTATTTATTTCAAATAAATACAATGATCGAAATATCTGATGTGACACGATAAATCAAACACCCTGTATATACGTGCTCCTATATGCAATTAATTCTTTTAGAGGCATTATAACATCTCTAAAAAGCATAATAAGTCGTTTTTGAGAACACTTTTATGATAATGTTTAAATATCTCCACAGCATTTGATAATGTCAAAATTTTTAGCACAATTCAACACCTTCTCCTTTAGTCCCTGTGAATCCGAAGACGTTCTAATTCTCGGATTATATAAGTATAAGCTTTTATGTTTCATTTTCTTAAGCGATTATTGAAAATGTGCAGTACTTTGACCTTAGGAGGAATTTTAAGAAAAAATTGCCTATTTATCCACTTCTTCAATGTATTGAATAGAAAGAGGAAACTTGAGCTAATTAGTAAAATCTAACCAGTGCATCAAAAAATAGACATATTTTCCTTTATAACGAGTTCTTAATTTCTTCAATCCGTTTAATATTAACCATTTTACAGCAATTTGAGTCCAAAATTTTATTAAAAATAAAATTTGCAAAAAACGACGAAATATGAAATCATTGTGCTTTTTTAAAATAAATGTACAATCGATTTCTAATCATTTAACTTTGACAAATAACTCATAAGGAACAATATCCTTGGACGAAAAGTTTTTAAAATAATTCTTCCCACATAATATCTTTTACTGTTTAAAAAATGGTACATGAAAAACTGTGAAGAACTTTATTTGCTGTTTAATATTACAAGGTGTAACAAAAGTAAATTTAAAAGACATGAAAATAAAGGCTGAAGCCTTCGGCTTTAAATTCATATAATTTTTTTAATTTTATCATTGTTCATCTCGGAGTAAAACAGTTTTTTGTCCATCATAGCAATCGCCTGCTTAATATTATTTTTGAAGATAGCTCTTTTAAATTTAATTTTGTGAGAAAATCATTGCTCTAACATCGTATTTTGTAAATACAAAAGTTGTAGGAAATTTTATGGTCTAAAAAATTTGTTAAGACTATTTTAGGATAATTTGGATTGAAAAGAAGATATAAAAGAAGCTAGATTTTTTTCTGTTGTTTTCAAGATGGCGACACGCGCACAGGCTTGCCAAGGTCGAAAACTCGGATTTAACATTAGGAGACCAGTTTATAAAACATATTAAAAAATTGGAACTATCCGAATAATTCCTAGTGAAAAACCCTTCTGCACCACTATTCTCTTTTTACGTACTAACTCCACATTCTTTCATTGTAGAAATGTGTTCTATGGCTTATTTAATAGCTAATTGAATGCTTAATAAAATATTACTAAGCTACTTTTACGATAAAATGCAACCTGGCGGAGTAAATAAATAAAAATTGCACTTGAGGGACTTAAGATCCACAATATTGGGGGAAGCTCACACGGGATTCGTGAGGACTTTTAGTATTTTCTTTAGGACATTGAAGACAACGTGTATACCAAATTTCAGCTTGACCCTAACATATGTAAGGTAAAATGTTATTTTGCCTGGTGTATTAAACGAAATTACAATATTAAACATTGAATTTTATACGAATACCTATTTGTGATTTTTATTGGCACGTCCCTTCACAAAAAATCGTGTAAAATTGCATAAATATTTTTCAAGTCCTAATTAAGGTCACCAACCTTCTTGTGCTCTTATAATTTTCAATTGAAATAATAAAAACTATGCTTCAGAAGCTTTTTTAAAATGTAGGTATGCATATTTGAATTATTACCTATTGACTGTTGAATTTTCATGTTTCAGTAATAATTATTCAATAGTCCAAGGCCTTGTTGCGAAGAAGAGAAATAATTTTAAGTTGTTCAAAATACTTAAGATATTTACTAATGAATTTGCTGAAATTTATTTCAGATTTTTCGAGATATTAAGTTTGAGGAATTCGTTTGAAAATTATAAAATTCTTCGAGCCAGGACTACTTTTCATATAATTTAGGGTTTATTTGTGACTATTTCTAAAACTTTTACAACCCGACTTTTAGTTGCTTATTGTCATTGTCGAAACATCCTGTGTAACTTTACAAGTGAAGAAAAGTATTTACCTATTTCTTTTTTAAATTATCAAATACATAATTACAAAAACAGACATTTTTAAAGTGCCTCTTTAAGCTAGCCTTGCACCACAGCTTCGAGAACCTACCTTCTTTTTCTAAGCCAATAGAAACCTTGTATTTCTAGCGTCAGACGCAAAAACATGAGCCAAGTTTATCTTCTATTGGTTTGAAAAAAAAAAGCTGGCAATTTATGAAGTTGTGATAAAAAGCTAGCTTTATGGTACAAACTACAAAAATTTTCGGAGGCTCATATATTATTCCGGCGCTCCTTTTATTCGAAGACCCTCCTGCAACGCGGGCCCTGTGGACCTGTTATTTACGCCACTGACTAAAGGATATTAAATAGATTTTTAAAATATTTCCTGTGAACGTAGCATAACGAAATTGATAATATTTACGCCTTTTAAGAGCGCATCACTTATGTCATACAGCCCTATAAAACCAGTAGCACATTGTAAAAATATTCACAAATATTTCTATAAAACTGGTTTTGACCGTGTGGTCGGCTATATTTACGAAGTTTTTATAAAAACTGTATCTATGAAATTATGCGACTTCACGTAAATATTTTGACGTGGCGTCACATAAATACAAAAGGTTCTATTTTTGTTGATGAAAGGACGAGTTTTATTGGTTTTTGATGCGAGCGTGCGCCTTGTTTGGTTTTCTGGTGGCACATGTTTCGTATTTTAATGTATTTCTTGGACCTTGGAGGTTTTGCAGCTTATGCAACATACTCTACAATCCGTAAAAATAATTTTAGCAAATTATGACAGTGTGGCATCCCCACATAATAACATCTTTATAAAAAATTTTATAAATATATTTGTACTTAAGTACCTACTTAAGTTGTGTTATAAAAGTAATAAAACCTTCAACCTTAATCGGGATCTGCCCGTTAGCCTGGATCGGTCAAGGCATCGTAATGTCTACAAATGAATAACCGAGCTTTAGACCACCTACGTCTTTTAATTGTGATAAAGATACGTAACAGGTCCTGTGCTATCAAATTAAGAGGAGTAAGATGATGATTGATGAGACCTATTTGTAAGAGGAGACAAGTAGGTCGTGAGTTTCATTTGCAGAATTCAGAAATAAACTCTTCTTCTCCAGAGCTTTAGAACATATAAAAGTCGAATACTTCTCTTTGCAATGCACCAAATTTTCATAGCTTAGATGAAAACGCTTGATGAAGTTTTATGGGGGGTTATTAGTGGGTACGATGCGATCAAAATAAAAATAAATCCACAAGGCTTGGCAATATTAATGATGCAACAACGAACATCACTTTTGTTTTATTGCTATATTGATCTGTTATTTTAGGTTATTTAGGACACCGCCTTCTCGATATGTTTTACCAAGTTTTACTCAAAATACTTCTTGCACTTGTAATCGGATTTTTATTTTTTATTTCTTTGTCGTTACCAAAATCCCCCTTTTATTATTACTTTGATCTATTTGACGTTATTTTTAAAAAATAACGGAAAAAACATAAAATGTCTTATTCGTTAACTTTAGTGGTCGTTAAATTTTCTAAAAATATTAAAAGATGCGTATAAGTAATTTTAAAATTGATTAAATTTGAAATTGAGAAATTCAGCCAAAATACTCATTTTAATAAAATGCAATAATTAATACTAATAGCTTAAACCATCCTTTCGTCTTTATATTACATTTTAAATGTTATTAATTGACCCCCCTGCAGATTTCGCGGTCAAGATAAAATCATGGCTTAATGGTATTTCTACAAATGAAATATACAATACAAGTCAATCAAACATTTGGCATCTTTTTGAGCTTCACGCTCCTCATTATAATTTTTTTCCAACAGCTGTTATAGCAGTGCCTAAAGTGTCAATAAACGACTTTTGGTCCATTAAAAAGTCGTTATGTAAAATACTGTTTGATTAGCCGAGGTAGCCTAAGACCTTTTTGCCAAATTTTCTTTCAAGTTTGCATTCTGTGAAGAAGTGTAACATTTTTTGTTTTTTAAACTGTATCATTTCCATTTTGTTGTCATGCGATATTGTAATATTTACTCTGGTATTTCTATTTGAAGAATTTATAAACGAGGACTACTTTTTTTTTTCACTTGATGTAATAGTTGGCCTTGTTTGTATACAGTCAGCCTTGACAAAATATCGATTTTTTTCGCTACTCAAAATTTTTTTTCAACATTTTTTTTTAATTTTGAAAATTAGAGTCATTTTTAAAAATGATGATATTAATTTTTATATTATTTAGAAGAAATACAAAATTAGCTTTTATGATGGACCATTTTAATGAGTTGAATGAATTTATTGTCAAGTCTACCATTTGACCCAATTTTCGTGATGGTGTCATTAACGTAACTGTTATATTGTTTACACGGTTTTTAGTAAATTAGCAAACTGACATCGTTTTTTTTAAATAAAAAAAATATTTTTGCATACCTAATTGTTACTCAATTTTTCAACCAACATTTCAAGGCTTTGGAACTTTCGAAAGAAACGTTAATTCAAATGAAGATGTTAGTTATAGGTGTGTAATATTAAGCAATCAGGATTTAATGCAAAAGTAGCACAATATGCAATTATATTGCTGAGGTATTTAGACCAATTGTCTGAGTGTCGACTTTTAATTAAAATTCCTTATCACTAACTTTTATTCGATTCTGCTAGGTTCAAACAATTATTTGTAATTTTTTCTAATATTAAAATAGCCTCGTTGTTGCCTAGACACGTTCTTAGTTTAAATAATGACGAAAATTATGCACGTATAATACACCTGTCCGTTACAACTAAAACTTTCACGACTTTCACTCTTACTTTCACATATTAGTTTTAATTACTTTACTAATAGAATTTCTGCAAGTGTTGTTCGACCTTCTCTACAAAATAGAGGAGGACCACTTTACAGTTTTCAAATGTCAACAATTAACTTTTTATTTTTATACACCTGAAATTTATTTTTACCCGTATTTTTGGTCTTATGTCATTGATGCTTATTTAAGTTCTGGCAAGCCTCCGGCATTAAACGAATCTCATCTCGACAATTTGAGAAAAAATCAAGGTGACTCCACTTTTTCAAACTGAATAAAAAGGTTTTGAAATTGTGATTTATTTTAAATAATTATTGGCAGTCTTGCTGTATATTTAAATTTATAATTTTGTTCCGCGTTTTTTTCTTCATCGACACTATACAAATACGCCAACTTATTTTGCATTTTTTTATATTGTTTGTCAATTTTGCAAGGTACTAATTTAAATAAATAGGCTAAAACAGAAAATTATAAGGATATGTCTAAGCAGTGGCGTACTTATAGAGTTTGCCGCCTTAATAATAATAATAATAATTATCTTTTCGCTATAGTTAATTTCCACTTTAGTGCTTTCCAATATGATAATTGACGTGCTATTTCTATCTGCTCGAAGATATTTTTTGAAATAACCTTAACTTGTTGTTGGGCACCTATTCAAATAGTTTTAGGAGGCGCCTTGCGCCTACTTTCATTTATAAGTGCATTTGTTTGTGCAACATCTAAATAAATACATAATATTGTTATAATGATAACCTTTTCAGTAGGTAGTTTTCCGATAAAAATTCGAGTGTTTATAAAATCTCAAGACCGAATAACCTAGATGAAGTATGGAATCATTTTCTAGACACCTAGACTAATGATTCTTTTGTTTTTGTTTTCAAAAATGGGCGTGATTGTTAGTTGTCAAACAGGTGTGATTGTTTAATTAATTATAAAACCTACCGGTATTAAATTTGGAGCTTAGAGCAAGGTTGCATTAATAAAGATTGAAATCAATGCAAAACAAGTTTTCCTACATACAGAGAACCAAATTTGGTTGGATCGAAAAAAATATGTTCAACTTTTTTTGTTTGTAACTAATTGTATAAACAACTGTGACGTATATGTTATGGGAAATCCGTTTATAACACGCGTAACCTTAACCTAAACCTAACAATTTTATTAGTAATTTTAAGTACGTTTTATTACACGTGCGAAACGGTCGTCATTTATAAGCGTGATTTAATTAGCATAAAAAAAATTTGGCAAGTTTTAGATTGTTATTTTTTCGGTACCGGCCGGCATTTTGTTATTTTGTAGGTTAAGTTGCGATGATGCCAAACGTTACATAATAAAACAGCTGACTGTCAAGAATCAAGTTAAAATGTAAAAGCTATTTAACTATTACATAAGGTACCTAATTGTTTATTATTTTTGTGGTACTATTTTAAAATTATTATCTACGTGAAATTGTTTGACACAATGTTCTCGTGGAGACCTTGAGACAAGTAATTTTTTTTACTAATTATGTAGAAATTACAAAAAAATGATCGTAAAATTATTAAATTTTTTTATGTTCTTAAAACAAGCCTTAAAAAATTGCATTTAAATAAATGCTTAAATATGAAGGTTTATTACAATAAAATGTCATTGTTGCAACATTTAAGTTGGATATTAACTTTATTTTTTTACAACAAATTAATTTTGACATTTATCTTGAATTTATAATGGCATAATTTGTCGTATTGGTAAATTTTATTTGTTTTTGAGTTCATACATTCCAAAATGTAAAGGTTTGGTACCTATACAATAATGGTATTTATAAACAGTTAAGAAAAACAATTGCAATATTTTTTCTATATTTCATATTTATGATAAAATATTTGCAGACACAACATTTAACTTTTTGAAAGATTAATTTAGATTTGACCTCTTATGATTTATTTTTTTTATCAGTCCAAGTCTTAAATTAGATCGTCATTTTTATCCTATACGAAATGACAAGAAATATCACATCTATCAAAAAATCTTTTTAGTAAACAATTAAGATGAATTTTCTGATAAAAAGTAATATAAGATTATTTTTTATTAAAGTCAAAAATCCAATATGGCAACTCCAATATGACGATTATTGCAAAATTTCTGAAGAAATATGTAATTAAAAGGGATTTCATCCATCTTTTCTTGATTAATTATCAGAGCCGATAGTATACATAAAATTAAAATTAATTTGACCTGGTGCCCACCAGCTGTTCTTGGCCAATCAGAACTAATTATTAATTAAACGGACAAATCAAAAGTTCCATGTTAAATTTAACACCAAATTAAATTAATTGAGAACTTTATAGTAGTAGATACACAGCTGTTAAATCTACTTATTTGGATGTTGCATATATGTATGATAGAATCATCGCTAGGAACGATGTTACTGATGTGGTCGTTATAATAGCATAAACAAAAATGCCTATGGCCCATATACAGGGTGATTTTTTTAAGTGGTACTAACATTGGGATCTCGGAAACCGTAAGAGTTACGAGGTTGGTTAGATTAGTAAAAAGTTGCATATTTTAATGATCTTTAAGAATCCGTTTAAAAAATTCAAAAATTCAAAATGGTTTCCGAGATAATGCAGAAAAACTGAAAATTTGCAATTTCGTTTTTCGACTGTAGTTTCAAAATGGAGTACTTTAGAAAAAAAAATTTGGGCAAAATTTTAAGGAGATCAGAAAAGCTATCAAACGATACCAAACTCGACTTTTTATCACATCGACGCTAGGCGTCGCGACGTACAACTTTTCATTTTTTTATGGGGGACCTATCACTTTTTTAACAAATATTACTCAGTAGGCTTGTCTAAATTCGGATACCAAACGACAACATTCTATCTTGTACTTTTCTTAATTTTCACAACTTTTCAGGTTATGTTATGTTACGTTATGTTAATATTTTACTTTATTATAATATTTACGTTATTTTTTACGATAAAAAATGACGAATAAAATTTAGTTTTTAAATTTTTAGAAAAGTAATTTGAGCTGGAAATAAAAATAAATCAAATTATTATTTATTTATTAAATCTTAGTAATGAAATTTTATTTCTTGAATAAATTACTTTTATAAAAATTTAAAAACTAAGTTTTAGTCGTTATTTTTTATCGTAAAAAATAACCTAAAGTAAAATATTAACATAACATAACATAACCTGAAAATTTGTGAAAATTAAGAAAACTTCAAGATAGGAAGCTGTCGTTTGGTATCCGAATTTAGATAAGCCTACTGAGTAATATTTGCAATAAAAATAATATGTCCCCCATAAGAAAATGAAAAGTTGAACGTCGCGACGCTTCGCGTCGATGAGATAAAAAGTCGAGTTTGGTATCGTTTGATAGCTTTTTTGATCTCCTAAAAATGTTTCTTAAAATTTTTTTTTTAAAGTACGCCATTTTGAAACTACAGTCGAAAAACGAAATTGCCAATTTTTTGTTTTTCAGCATTATCTCGGAAGCCATTTTGAATTTTGAAATTTTCTAAACGGATTCTTAAAGATCATCAAAATATGCAACTTTTTGCTAATTTAACCAGCCTCGTAACTATTACGGTTTCCGAGATCCCAATGTTAGTACCACTTAAAAAAATCACCCTGTATGTACAGTGAGCGCATAAAGTATGGAATAATCGAATTATTTTCTTTCCTGATAGGAATATCAAAAAACCGTTGGACGCGTCTAATTGATTTATTTTAAAACAAACATTTTCCGATAATTTTCATTTTTCTATCCCTCACCCCTTTCGAGTAGTGACGTCATCGAAGGTTTTATTAAATTGCAACCCCAAATTTTTTTAGATATTTGGATAGATTATAAAATTCTGTTTTCAGCAATCACATGTTTGCCTTTTAGACTCACAGTTTAGTATGGAAAGTTCCTATTAGGAAAGAAAATAATTCGATTATTCCACACTTTACTGTATATTCCCAATATCCACTTTCTAGAGCCCCAAAAACGCTTAATCCGGATCTGCTTGTGGCGATTTCAAAACACATATGAAAGAGCAACTTAATTTAAACCTGTAAATATATCACTGTTTGAAAAAACAAGGCGATTTAAAAATATTTATTCGACAACCGAACGATAATACTAATACCTTTTAACGAATTTGCCTTGGCATTTCTTTTTATTATTATTATTATCACCTTATTAATTTAAGTCGTACATAAACCAAGATACTTATTATTCGCCTACTATTTGCAAATTGATATAATCAGAAGGAATTAGTATTATAGGCATAAGAATCTTAATGACGTGGAACATTTTGATTTAATATAATTATAATGTAATTCATCATTGATTTAAGGAATTTTTAATTAAATTGAACCACTTTCTTCTTGTACCATTAAAAAATTCTCGAGTTGTTACACAAGATTTTATTTTTAAATTGCAACCAACAACCCGCAACAAAATGTATAATGACTTATGTGGTAATTTGATAACAATAATTATTATTACCTGTTTTATTTCTAATCTAATTAACTAGCGATTAAATTTCGGTATCAAAGTTATGAAATTTTTGGTTATTTTTAAACTTTTCTACACTATTTTATTAACAATTAATTACCAAATTCACCTCATTGTGTCATTTTAAATAAATTATTGCATAATGATATTTAGGTTATTGGAAAATTAAAATAGATTTTAATTTGCAAATTTCGAAAATATTTATGAGAGAAAATATCTGCACTTTTTCGCAAATTATTTAAAAAAAATTAATTTTATAGAGGTTACGCACGAGCATTGCTCGCTTGCGTCTTTAATTTTTTGATCGTTTCAACAACAAAACATTTACCCACTATTAACGTAGTTTAAACTGCGCAACCCGTGAGAAAAAATTGACAATAGAACAATAAAATTAAACACAATCAAAGGTAACTTTAATTAGACGACGTTATTCGAAGTGCACCAAATTTTTGGTTAAATTGGTTTGTGTTCATTCAAATGCAGGATTAAAGTCGATTAAAGTTGAGCATCAATTTTTTTGTTTGCAATTTTAAGCCCATTTTTCTATTATTGTATGTTTTGTATGTACACGCAAATGTAATTATCAAAAAAAAACATTGTAATGATAGCACGATTGGTATCTCTAAAAATAATTAAAATTTTTAATTTTTCTTTATCTTATTCACTTATGCGTCTATTTATCAGTTTTAAGCTCATTGTTTTTATTTTTTTGGTTACAGGGAACGTTTGAAGTTCAAAAACGTTTAGAAGAAGTACGTTTGTTGGAATCTAGAAAATCTGCCCGTTTAGCTGATCAAGATACTGATTTTGCAAGATTAGCAGACATGGCTGGTGATCGTAAAAGAACTGCCTCTCACACCATAGATGTTCCCGTCCCATCTTATCATTTTGGGTATGCATTTGTTTATTCAAATTAAAAAAAAAAACTTTAGGTTAAGTTGTTATATGCAGTTCCTCTTGAATTTTCAAGCATGATTAGGTATTAATTTTAAGAGGGGACTTTTAAGATTATTTTGGATTGATATGGATATCAGTTCCTTACTCAACTTTTATTTGGACTTCCATGTATACATTTACAATTCTAATAAACCTTTTACGTCATAATTATGCGTCCATCCGGCCTCGATAAATTTACGAGTGGTATAGGTAGATAATGTCGAACCAAACCCATACTTTGTCGCAAATTTTTAAAGAGCTTCATTAAAGCAACCAACATACAGGGTGATTTTTTTAAGTGGTACTCACATTGAGATTAGTTACGAGATTGGTTAAATTAGCAAAAAGTTACATATTTTGACGATCTTTAAGAATCCGTTTAGAAAATTGAAGACTGTAGTTTCAAAATGGCTTTCAAAATTTCAAAATTCTAGGGAAGAATTTTCAGGAGATCAAAAAAGCTTTCCAAAGATACCCAACTCGACTTTTCATAAACTTTTCATTTTCTTATGGGGGAGGGGGGCTATCATTAAGCAAATTTTACTCAGTAGGCTTGTCTAAACTCGGATATCAATCGAGAACTTTATGTGATGTCTTGTACTTTTCTTAATTTACACAACTTTTCAGGTTATGTTATGCTACGTTATGTTGATATGTTATTTTTTACGATGAAAAATAACGACTAAAACTTAGTTTTTTCAAGTTTTAGAAAAGCTAGTTAATCAGGAAATAAAATAACATTATTAAGATTTAGTAAATAATAATTTGATTTAGGTATTTTTATTTCCTGATCCTGATTTCCTTGCGTTTCTAAAACTTTAATAACTAAGTTTTAGCCGTTATTTTATATAATAAAAAATAACATAAAGTAACATTAAAACATAGCGTAACATAAAGTAACCTGAAAAGTTTTGTAAATTAAGAAAAATACAAGATAGAAGGTGCGCGTTTGCTATCCAAAATTAGACAAGCCTACTGAGTAATTTATGCGAAAAAATGATAAGTCCCCCATAAGAAAATTCGAAGTTGAACGTCGCGACGCCTAGCGTCGATGTAATAAAAAGTCTAGTTTGGTATCGTTTGATAGATTTTTTAACTCCTGAAAAGTTTTCTTGAGAATTTTTTTTCTAAAGTAAGCCATTTTGAAACTACAGACGAAAAACGAAATTGCCAATTTTCAGTTTTTCTGCTTTATCTCGGAAACCATTTTGAGTTTTGAAATTTTCTAAACAGATTCTTAAAGGTTATCAAAACATGCAACTATTTGCTAATTTAACCAATCTGGTAACTCTTAAGGTTTCCGAGATCCCAATGTCAGCACCACTTAAAAAAGTTTGTAAAGAACGAAGGTTAGAGAAAATCTTGAAAAGCTCGTGGGGATACGTTCGTTTTGTAGAACGGAATTTAAGAGATTATTAATTTTTTAAATTTCATTCTCTATTGCGGATATTATCATCACATTTATCTAAAGATTGCGTAGGAATTCGGAAATGTGTGTCGTAGAAAGGAAACGACGATAGTAAATTTAATTGTTTCTTAAAAAATCCCCTGACCTAATTTTACATAACGAAGTCAATCATTTTTACTTTCATTGCTTGAAAATTTTTCCCTTTCATTTTTACTTTTACTGATAAAAAAAAGTCGATAAAATTATAAATTTCTATTTGCAATTTTATGCAATTTAAAATTTTCAATTTTGTTTTTAAATTAAATAAAAAGCACGAAGATGTGTCATGGACCAATTGAAATGTCAATCTTTTTAGAGCAACTAGAGGTTAAGTGCAAGTGCAATGATTTTCAAAATGACTCATTCGAGAGTAATCCTAAAATTAACGTCGTATGTACGTAAAGTAGTGTCGTACTTATATGGAAATATTGAGGACACGTGAAAATGAATCGTACAATATACGAAAAACAGCTGCAAAGTATTGCCAGGGTTTCTTCGACGACTACGCTCCTGAAAGTCCATTGGGGGTTGTTACAAGAAAAGTGATAGTAGTAGGAATAGAAAATAATTTTCCTGAACGTTTCAATAATAAAATTATTTTAATTATACGTGGAATTGTCGAATAACCTGAAATAAGGACCCTATAAGAAACAACTATAGTTTTCGTGAGGTCAAAGAATTATATCCAGTTCCAACCACGCTTGTTATAAATTAAAGGTGCATCAGTCGTGTTATCGAGTGTATTCGAAAAGTTAACGTACGCATTTCATTTTTAATTGAACTACGAAGAGGAACTTAAAACAAATTGCCCCAAAAAGAACCCCTGGCAAAATTTTGATTTCTTAAAACTCGAATTATAAAAAAAACTTTTTCACGATTAGCTCGAGGATAAAGTATTTTCCTTTATATGCATAGTGTTATAGAATAGATGGAAGTCACGTTAAATATAATTAGTAAAGATTGAAATAACTAGACCACTTGACGAAGTTTGTAATTAACTTGAAATGTTTAGAAGGTCGAGAGTAGGTAATTTATTAGAAAATTACAACAAACCCAACAGTGACTTTTTTTCTTTTTTAAGAAAATTTGTGCATTATAAAGCTTTGAATAAATTTAACTTTTTTTGGTTATTTCTACTTTATATCAGTTTTTGATCTTGGCCATTAATAACGGAGGCCATATTTGAAAATAGTGTGTTATGCGAATTTGGTCGTTGAATAGGCTTACTTAAGACTTTAATTTTTTAGAAGGGCCATTATTTTATCTAGTGTGTGTATGTGTGTGGGTTTCTAGTATTATTTTGTAATCATATTTTATAGGAGATTATTGACCTTATTTTTAAATAAAACACACTTCCGTTTATTAATTCTTTTAAATTTTTCCAACGAGTTTTCAATAACTCCATCAGAAAGAAGCAAAAGTAGAAGTTCAGCCACTTGTGCTTTGATTTTTATTACGTCAATGTTTACTCGAATAATAAGTCTTCAAAAGAAATTTAAATATTTTTTAATCAATTGGTTATTACATATGAGCTTTAGATTGAATCAAGGACAACGACTATAAATTATAGGTAATTTTTTTAGGTTAAATTGTATTAGGAATAAAACAATAAAGGGAAAGTGACTTGAAGAATTCTTATGACGAAATCGTAATTGCCCTCCTCTATCGACAATATTATATTTTGGCATTTTCACAACCAACCAAAATTTTCTCTTATCCAAGAATTTCTAACAAGGCCATCTTCGATCCATGGGCGTTGCCAAGGCGGGACAGAAGGGGGCGAAAGCCCCCCTTTGGGTAATGGTCCGAGGTCATTATTAAGGCATTCGAAAAGTAAACTTTTTGTTGTTTGTTAATTTTTTTAGTTTTTGAAATTTAATTATGAGCTAATAGTTCCTTATGATACAAGGACGAAAAGTTGAATTTCTCGGACGAATACGTAAAGCTGTTGGAAGAGGCGAAGCCGAGTCCAGCAAACGTATAAGTCCGAAAAACATTTTCGTTCATGTATCATACAATATTTTTTATTCGATTGTAAGAAAATTCTCAAAAATACTAATAAATTTTAATTTTGTCAACCTGACATTTATTTTAATTTAATAATATCCAAGTTTGTCAATTAACAAATTTTACACGCCGAAAAAACAGTTTTCGTCCTAGGACAAAAAGTGTTACCTAGCAACACAGCAAAAGATGGTACTTTGATGAAAAGGTTCACTTCTCGTCCAAATAACTTAACCATAAAATGTCACTTTTTGACAAAAGCGAATAAAATTATTAGGGAACAAAATTTGTTAACTTTTCTTGAAACGCGTTGACCTTGAGAGACAAAAATTTTCACGGGGAAAACAATTCTGCCCCACCCTGAAATTTTTGGAGAGGACGCCCATGCTTCGATCTTGATAAAAATGGAAAATCTCCATTATTGTTTATGGAAAAAAAAGTTTGTAAGTAAATAGTTGTTCATCTCTTTTCTTTTTCAAAGGAATTTTTTCAATAAAAAAATACTATTGTGTTTTTGATGTAAATGGCGGATTTAATTATTTGTTTACTCATTAAACTTTCTAAATTAATTTCTAAATGATGCCTTTACAAAACATTGGTTTAAAGTACTTGTGAATAACAACATATGGTATTAAAATGAACATGTCTTCCGCATTATCTTTTGATCTTTCTCGTTTTAATTCTAAAACACATTTAATAGTATTATGGTTTATAAAGACGTGAGAATGGGTACTCGTATTAAATAAATAAACACAAAGAGAAAAAGAAAAGAGAAAAATTTAGATAGCAAAAGTTGTGACATTTGTATACAATTTCATGTCATGTTCTTATCTTCCTCTATACATCTCTATGATAGTTTTATTATACGACCATTTATACAAAATATTTTTATTGAAAAATTGAAAATCAATAAAATATTTATAAGCTAATGCAAGTTTATAATTTATTTCCGGCTTCTACTATTATCATTCAAAAATCCCACAAAATTAATTAGTCATTTTGGTCATTACTAATAAGTAGTTCCTAAACTTCCGTATCTCTAAAGCGGTTACGAATTAAAATTTTATACAACGATATGCAGCTTAACATACCGGCCCCTTAAAATCCCCTTTTGAAACGTTTCTTTTTAGTTGCTCAAATATTCAATCTTTGCAATGTGTGGTTAATGTGAAATGTTTAAAATCCCTTTTCAAGTCTCGTATTTGAAATACTCGAGTTACATTTCAAACACTTCAATACTTTCATAAAAGAAGATTTATTCAGAGTATTACTGTAGAAATTTAAGATTGTCAACGAAACTCGGAAGTAAATGTGCCAATTTCAAAACAAAAAATAGTACAATTGAACATTCTAACTGCACTCTAGCGAAATGTAATTTTCCGAATCATTCAAAATGACTTTTTATTTCTTGTTGCATACAAAATAGATCTTTTGGTTCTCTTCTTTTATTAAATAAATTACAGGAAAAAGAAAGTCATATACAATATCCATCCCATATAATGACGGATACAAACACTGCAAATTAACTTTTTTATCTTTTTGACGTAAATCCTGCATTACTTATTTGTTTAAAGGTGTTTTTTTAATCTATTTATTTTAATTTGATTTTATAACAATTTTTAAAACACTTTTAAAAAAGTACAGTCGTTAAAAGCTCATTATTACAATCTCGTATGATTTGTAAGTGTACTAATTGCACTCGTTAGTTACAATTTGGGGTATTCATTATTGATAAATGACGTTTTTCCAAAATGTTCATAAATTCCATTTAAGGTGAGTGACATCTAAAACAATATCCAACTCATGACATGACTATAATCGAGTAAATCAAGCCTTTGACATCATAAGTTGGGGACAATAGCCGTATTAATCCAAAATGCGTACGTAAGGATATTGTAAATTACAAACGTAAAGCAAAATCGTTTCGACAATAAAATTTTTGAATTCATTACCTTTAAATTTGTATTTTTAATGAAGTTAAATTATTATGAAACTTGTTGCAGATCTCGTAAAAGAAGACCAAGTAGTAGTCAAGAAGATAGTCCTAAAGACTCACAAATGGACGAATGTAGTGCTGCTTTGGTTTTAATGAGCCTTTCGTGTTCTCCTCATTCACCTAATTTTAGTGGTAAGCATCAATTATTTTAAGGATTACATTCAACTTCTTCTTTTTTATGGGTAAATATAAAAAAAAACTTGAATAGAATGAAAAGGTTAATTAAACATCTTTTTGAAAGATTTTTTTCCTATTCAGGCTAATACTGTAATAGAACATGCAAGAAAGAAAACGATGAGTGATGATACTCCAATAAAGTTGGAGCATCTCACGATATTTTTATAAACTATGTTGCCAGATTTTAAAAAATTCCTTAAATAGGGGACTTTTTAAAGTTATAGCAATAATTTTTTATGCTGACGAGCGGTGGGAATGGTCAGATACTTAAATTGGTAGTTATCTCCACCAACGCAGTAGTCAACGCATTTAAATTATTAAAGGGGCGTGGTCAAATCTGCGCAAACTTATCCCTACCGCTCCTCAAGTTAAATTTGTTTAGCAATACCTTATACATAAATTTTAGATGAGCCGGTATGCCTGAATTGAGAACTATTGACCTTCTATCGAAACTTACCCTATGCATAATGATTTTTTTGTGTTTAATAATATTAAAAACAGAGTAAACATATTATAACTCCGTATAATATACAACCAAACACGTTCATATAATCAAATACGCCATTATTCCTAATTGATTATGCATTCGATTTCTTTGTTGTTTTTGTTTTATTCAGCTTATCTAAATTTTCTGTGCCTCAAACAGGATGTTACATTATAAAAATTTAAATAGAAATAAAGAAGGTTCCGTATATTTGAAAATAAAATTATCTATCCTCTTACTTAAAAATTGTAGAGTAATTTTATTAAATACAGTCAAAACCGGTTTTGACTGTAGTGAATATTCAATTGAAAACGCAGTCGAAAACGCAGTATTTTGTCTTATTCTAACATCTCTGAAATTTTTTTACGTTGATACAGAATCGCCCTGTATATGACTGATAATGGCATACTAAAATAGTTTTACGCTTGTAATGTTGTAATAGTGCCAAATACGTTATAATTTAAATACTCTATTAATTTAAAAGTTAAAAATAAAATTGTATACAATTTTGGCGTGATCTCTATTGCCATGTAAAACAATTGAAAACAATCGTATGAATATCTATTATTTGACACTATTTTCGGTTAAAACCGGAAATTACAAAAGTATAAAAATTTTTAGGAACGCCCTGTATATTTTACAATATTTTGAAAGCTCGTAAAATTAGCTATTAGAGGATACCAAACACTTTATATTTTGACTTCCGGTTTAACCAGAAATGGAATCAAACTTCTTAATTTAAATGGAACGCCCTGTATTTTTTTAATATTTTGAAAGTTCGTAAAATTTGCTTTCTGAACATATAAAGCAATGTATATTTTGGACTTCAATTTATGCCAAATTTAAAAAAAAATTAAAGTAGTATTTAAGACTAAAAATTCTGCTTACACGCAGAAGTCCTATAGACTAGATCCCGGACAAAACCAATTTAAAAAAAATTTTTTTTTGACTTTTTTACTTTTTCCTGTCCGTCAAATACTATAATTTTATATTTTTTTTAATTAAAAATTAATTTAATATCTTATAAATGAAATACATTAAAGAAAATTTTAAACTATAAACTTTTAAAGAAATGTACAAAAAAATACAACAGGAAAAAGTTCCTCGTATGTCCACATCCGTTGTTTTTATATTATTTTAAATTAAAAAAATTATTAAAAATTGACGAATCATACTATTATCAGCCCCATACGCGTGGAAAATAAATGATAAAAAAATAATTTCCCATGGTAAATGCCTATGTTCTCGAATTTAGTTGGTAGAAAAAAGTTTTTTTTTATACTCCATAAAGAAAGTGTTTTTTTTCAAAATATCTTTTTAATTAATAGTGAGGTTATTTATACTTTTTCGAACTTTGACATCTGCCTACTTGACCACGCTTTGCTGTTTTCAATTGACTTTTACACGTTATTAACCCTTAGTGCGTTGTTACACGGTCCGTTTTTGCGGGTCCCGCAATGCGGGTCCCGCTTTGCAGGATGGCAACAACGCAAGAGCTTAAATGGCAGGTGTTACACGTGTCCGTTTTGGCGGGATGTGCGACAGCATGCTGCCGCAGTGCAGGACTGAAGGATGCGGGAAGCAAGCGGGAAGCAAGCGGCGACACATTTAGTTGAATGCAGACTGCTACACGGCACGGTTGTGCGGCACCGTTTAAATTATTATTATGTTTGATACGGATAAATTTATTGAAAGTGTCCATGGGGAGCCAGCCCTGTGGGACAAAGCAGCGCCCGAATACTCCAATAAAGATAGTCGGCAAAGGGCATGGGTAAATGTGGGGGAGTGTATGTATCCAGAGTGGGCAAGATTCACATGCAAAGAGAGAGACAACGAAAGTAAGTAATATTTTTTTATTTACCATAATTATAAGTAGTTTTCAAATGCAAACTATTTCTAAAACATATAATTGTTTTGGAAAGCTACAGCTCCTACTCCCATGAAATAATTTGCGAAATTGTCCCTGACATTCAACCCGGCACCACGTGGGCCAGCACAATCACGAACATCAATAAATGGATGAGTTTCCGTGTCCTCAAAATGTATGCCATCCCTTCTACGTACAAAATTGTGAAGAATACAACTAGCTTTCACTATGTCATCAATGAACTCCGGGTGCACGAGAATAGGTGTGTGAAAAATTCTCCACTTGTTTGCCAACACACCAAAAGCACATTCTACAGTGCGTCTGCAGCGTGAGACCCTGTAATTGAAGACTCTTTTGGTTGGATTTAAATTGCGAGCAGGGTAGGGCCGCAATAAGTGTGTAGAGAGCTTAAATGCTTCATCGCCCACCATAACAAAGGGTTGAGGATTTCCGTCTGTATTTGGAAAATTCCGAGGTGGTGGCAAATTTAATCTTTCCGAATATAGTTTTCTGCCAAGAGGGCTGTTGCGAAACACTGTCGAATCTCCTTCTTTGCCGTATGACCCGACGTCAATAGCAATAAAGCGTAAATTTGCATCTGCCACCGCCATAAGTACGACAGAAAAATATTTCTTATAATTGAAAAAATTGGAACCTCCTCCTCTAGGATTAATGCATCGTATATGCTTTCCGTCAATCGCGCCGACGCAATTAGGAAAGTCTGTCTTCAAATAAAACGTGTCCGAAATCTCTAACCACATATCCATAGTTGGTTCTGGCATTTCCATCTCTTTAAGGACATTCCAAATAGCTTGCAAAGTTTCTCGAATTACTAATCCAATTGTACATCTTGCAACATAAAACTCGTATTCCAGACTTGAGAAAGTATTTCCAGTAGATAAATACCTGCAAACAAGTAATTATTATTCAAAGTGTTTCATGAGCGCTATAAACCTCAATAACTACGCAAAACGTTTAAATTATTTTGTTCGTCTTTGAAAAGACGGATGAACCCTTGCAGAATTCAAAAGTTTTCGAGATATAGCAGTCTTATTTTAACTTATTTTCAGTTGTCATTAACAGTCTTATTACATTATTTACAAGTTATTATTTCTTTCTTGCAGTAAAACAGTTGAAGAACAAATGGCGACATATCAGAGATGGTTTTACCAGGTCGTTAAATAAAGGAAAGAGTGGTGATGCAGCATCATCTACAAAAAAAAAATATACATATGCAGATTCACTTGCGTTTCTCCTAAACACTCTAGAAAAAAGAAAGACTTCTGGAAATTTGGAACACTCTGATGATGATGACAAACAAGATGACGCAGGCGGAATGGGAGAACCTGGTGTAAGTGATATCGATGACGAAAACTCTGAAAAACAGCCGGAGCCCAGCACTCAGACAACAGGTTTTCCAAATCGGCAGAAACGGAAGCGACCGATCAGTTCAAGTCTCACTTCTTTTCAGAGCCAGTTACTCAATAAATTAACCGAAACTAAAGACAATGAAGTCGACGGAGACAAATTATTTTTGCTTTCTATCCTTCCAGATTACCAAAAGTTGAACGATGACGAAAAATTAGACTTCAAATTTATGACGCTCCAGTTTTTTCGGGACATTCGAGCAAAGAGCAAAGCTAGAAACCAACCAGGAAATCGCTTTGTACCACCAAATTTTCAATTCTCTTGCCCGGGACCTGGTATGTCTGTACAAGCACCACACCCACAGAATCTCATGAATATGTATTCTGGTGGTAATTATTCAACTTATCAGAATCTCATGTCTCCAAATGATTCCCAATTATCTACTGGATCATCAGCCTCTTCAAACCTACTTATGTACTCTAGTGATGCTCCTTCAAACCCTCACAGCCTTATATCCCCAAATGATACACAATTAACTACTGCATCTTCACCACCATCTTCTTATTGATGTATTAATTTATATAATTAATGTTTTGTTTTGCGTTCCAATGTCATGTATTTGCATAATGCATAATAAAAAATTACTAGTAAGTAGTAACTAGCATTAATATTTTCTGTACTTACCTAAGTGTTATTGTTAGACGTTCTTCTGCACTTATCGCCATCCTCATTGTTGTGTTTTGTTTCGTGATGGTGGGTCTCAAAATTTCAAGCAGTTCATCAAAAGATTTTTGAGACATCCGGTAGTAGCCAAAAAATTTCTTATTGTACTTTCGAATTTTACAATAAAAGTGTTCAAACTTTTTATTCCTTTCTCGTTCGGAATTGAAAGGATGAACCCAAATAGTACGTACTGTCGGATCAACCAACAAATTGCAAGCTTCAAGTGCACAAACAATTTTTAACTTTGAACGGGACATACCTACGATATGCCTCGCAGTCACAACATCCAAAATTCAAATGTCTGTACATGCTGCGCGAGTTTCCCGCAGTCCGTTTATGCAGGAACGTGTAAATCGTGACGCCATCCGTTTTTGCGGCATCCCGTTTTGCAGGATGCTGCAGAAACGGACCGTGTAACAACGCACTACGGTTTAATGTTACGCACGAAGCACGGTCAAATTTTTTAAATTGTACTTTTTATTCAAGGTTTTTAATATTTATGTTGTATATTTGCGGCACGCGCTACATATGCACGTTACGTAATAATTATATCTGCAATTACATTAACAATTTAAACCTTGAATCTTATTAAATTATATTCTATGTACAAAGCGTTAACTAAAAATGTCAGGTTCTACATGGTATTTTTCAAGTCAGCTATAAGTAACATTGAAAATGCATGCTTATAGTAGACATTTTAATAATATAATAATGCTTTCTATTAAAATAATGTCAAAAGTCGTGCTTGTAAATTACTTAATTTCAGAAATAAATCATCTGCATATATCAAGATCGTGTTTTAGAATATAAATTGTCTCAGCGTCATTGATTTAATTAACTACAGTTTAGTAATTGAAAGTTTTGAAATATTTGTACTTTGATAAGTTATTCAGGAAAAGAAACAAAGCCGTGTTATTTTAACGGTTATAACTTATAAGTTCGGGAGGAAAAAAAATTAGATTTTAGCTCATAGCTATTTTGTTGGAATGTAAGTGGAGTTGGTATTTGACCCGAACCAGTTACGGTGTTAAGGACGATAAAGCATATTTAAAAATTCCATTTTTTAAAATAAAGAATTTCAAGGTGGATCTCATTTAGCAAATTAATGCACTATTGACATTTATTTTAATAATGCGAAGGTATCACACACAATTTTCTATACAAATTCGACCAATTTAAATATTCTAATTTGATCGTTTGGTTCAAGTCCAAAAATAGATCGATTAGAAAGAGATAGTCTTTTTAAAATTGGTAACATAACAAAAGGAAGAAGCGGCAGATGAGAATAATAAATAAGTGCCGACATAAAGGTGTAATAAAATTAAAACCAATTTTATGCAGAGGTTGTTGAAATAATATAAAACACATGGTTTAATTTGATTAATTTTGTAAAATAATGTACGATAATTGATTTGATTTGCATGATTTTACAGTTGGCACATAAATCATACAATGTTATAAGTCACTTAAGACATGCATAACCCCCACAAATTAATAAAATTAAATATTTTTCATATGCATGTACAGAAGATTATGTATGTTGTTGTAGGGTTGTAGTAGGACTACACAGGACCTTATAGTCAAGGAGGGACTTAGAGGGGTACTGTAGGTACAATAGGTACTGTTTTATCCCCTAAATAAAAATATTGAAAAATATACAGGGTGTTCCATTTCATTTAAGAAATTTTATCCCATTTCCGGTTAAACCGGAAGTCAAAATATAAAGTATTTGGTATTGTGTAACAGCTAATTTTACGAGTATTCAAAATATTTAAAAATAGAATATAATTTTGATACTTTTGTTATTTCCGGTTTAACCGGAAGCGTTTTGTTTACAGAAAATAGTGTCAAATAATAGATATTCATGGGATTGATACATATATCCATTTTCAAGTTTTCATTCTTATTACAAAAGAAATTAGAGGTTTTTTAAATTTTGACATTCATAAAATGATTACTCCAAAACGGCTCTAGCGATTTTGATAAAAATTTATATTTCGATAGAGAATTACGTTATCTGTAACATATCCAAAAAAGAAAAAATATGGAAGAGGAAGTTTTGAGAAAATCTATTTCAAAAGGTAGTCAATTTTGGAATGAGAAAAGTTAATACAATTTATGTTTTACTCTGTGGTTTTATCGAAGAAATTTTATATTGTATTTTAGTCTAAAATGTTTCTGATCTCTCCTCTAAAATGAAGAGAAGGTCCTTTTAACTTTCTTCCTGCTTTTATACATTAGTTTATTACAAAAAATATTAAAATTAATTATAATCGAGGTTGGTCAATGATTCTATAAAGTAAGACAATTGAAAATAGAGCTGCTAGCTCCTAGAAACCGTAAAAAAGTAAGATGTCATTATTATAGTTACTTAAACAACCTTCTGGATATAGGGGAAAGTGGGTGAATATCGACCACCTAAGGCATTTTTTGTATAAAATCTCTAAATTTGATTCTGAATTTTTTTAATGTCCAGTATACTTCCATGCTTCTTAGGATTATTGTAAAAATTGAACATATTAACACATTCCTCCAAAAATAAATGTAAAAGGCAAGCAAGTTTTTGAGGGGTAAAATCGACCCGCTAGGTAAAATCGACCATCACGTAGAAATAATATCGACCAAAGCATTAATTCTTATAATTATTATTTATGTTAGAAAACATATTTTAAAAAAATATAAAAACATTAAGAAACATTAAAACTATGCCCTTGTAGTGCCTTAGACGGTCTTGTACCGTACTACTATAGGATTTGGTACATAGATGCCGATGCTGTTTTTTCAATTACTCGTTCATATTCTTGTACGGCTGCTACCGCCTTTGTCGTATTGCATTTTCGACAAAATTGGCGAGATGTTGTCCTTACATTTTTTAGGCATCTAGGTAATTTTGGGTCGTCGACAATTTCACAGGAATAGCTCTATGACCTCATGTGTTGCACGTCGAAGGTCAATGTCAGCCTGGAACTCATGGAGAGGAACAACAGGGGAGTCGAAGCTGGTCCGTCGACCAGGGGAGTCGAAGTTGGACACTCGACCAAGTGCCACGTGTTCGATATGATATTTGAATTGTTACCAAATTATGTAAAATGACATGTTTGGAGAAGATTACTGAATTGGTTGAATTATATAATGATTGTTTGATTGATTTATTGTTTATATTTGAAGTTAAGTGATTATCGTTCACACCTTTACCTGAGCGTTTTGTCTTTAAAGCATAAAGTGTCTTGAAAAGTAACTAATAAAAATAATTCTGACAGTACATAAATCAACATAAGAAGTCATTTAGTTTAATATCGACAGAGATGGTCGATATAACCCCATGAGCTGTGGTGAAGCCTTTTTCCAAAGTATAATAAAGGCCGATTGTTCGTTTGATTTTATTTCAACTCAAATTGTTAAAAACATAGCTATCTATTGATTAGAAATAGAAATATGCAATTATTTCTATTAAAAAAGTTTTTTTACCTTAAAACCGCGCAGCAAAATATAATAAAGAAAACCGTAAAAACTTATTTTTTAGCACTGTAAAGCGCATGTGCGACAAAAACCTTTGTTATGAGTAGTCAATGTTTGCAACATGATCCAAGAAATGATACAGGGTGGAACTACTCGACTCATCCAAAGATATAGGAGTTTTAGATCTCGAAAAAACTAACATTTTTTTTATTTCGCCATTTTGAATTTGGAGCCTCCTATTCGAGATACAGTCGATATAAGTTTTTTTGTTTTTCTACTCCAGTTTATTTAGTTTTAAGTTTTAAAAAAAAATAAAAATTGTTTTGAAATCGTCGTAAATTTCTCTAAAACGTTTGTATGTAGCTCAATCTTCTATCTTCATTAATATCAAAATGGCGGCCAATTTAAAACTTTGACCTTGAAAATTTCAAAAATCGCACGGCGAATTTTCTAAAAAAGAATATGCGCTTATTCTACTCATGAAGATCTACATTTTAAGTTAAAAAAACTACTAGAAATTTTTTATAGTTTAGGAGCTACAGGAGATTGAATTTAAACGATCAAATTCTAAAAGAGTGCTGTTTCTGTTTTTCCGTTCCTCTTTGGTTTTTCCTTGTCGGTTTTGATAATAATTTAATTTATTAATTAATTATTGTTATTCGAAAGTGATTTTTATTAATTATTAATAAAAACTATTTTTTGTAAATATGGAACTGTCCACTCTTCAAGAATTTATTGACATAAATTGACAAACAATCTTCTGTAGCTCCTAAACTATAAAAAATTTCTAGTAACTTTTTTGACTTAAAATGTAGATCTTGATGAGTAGAATAAGCGCATATTCTTTTTTAGAAAATCCACCGTGTGATTTTTGAAATTTTCAAGGTCAAAGTTTTCAATTAGGCGCCATATTGGTATTAATGAAGATAGAAGGTAGATGTAAATACAAAAGTTTTATACAAATTTACAAGGATTTCAAAACAGCTTTCATTTTTTTTAAGAACTGAAAAATAAAAAAACTGGAAAAGAAAAACAAAAAACTAATATCGACTGTATCTGGAATAGGAGGCTCCAAATTCAAAATGGCGAAATAAAAAAAATGTTAGTTTTTTCGAGATCTACAACTCCTATATCTTTGGATGAGTCGAGTAGTATAGTATGGTTTATTTTATTTTTTTACGCTTACGCTGATCTGTAGGGCACTTGTCAATATTGGACAAAAGTCGATATTCACCCACTTTCCCGTAGGTATGAAATGATCTCGATTCAATTAAATTTTCTTCTTAATGATCAGTGATTCTTTATTAGAGAATTGGCCTGGTGGGAGTGAAGGAGTGACTGTTGTGTGATCAATACAACTTCATACTATCATTTTTCTTCAATTATAAAACAACGTAACTGATGCATGTTTAAACATGTCGACGGAAGAAAAAACGAACAGGATTAAACTAAACCGAATGAATATTTTACAAAGAGTAGTTAAAATTTCTGACTGAATCATAAATAAGCTGTTTAAAATTAAAAAAGAGGAAGTATCCTAGCCAAAAAGTTCAAGGAAATGTGCTGTCAAGCCCATTCTGTGAGGAAATATTTAGGAATATTATATTTTTTTGTTTGAAGGATTTCTCAAGTTCAAAAGAAAGCAGGTCTCAAGCTCAAGTATAAAAGTAAAATGTTGACATTCCTCCAATGGTGCTGTGTATTTCAGTAATACCATAGAGTAATTAATAGACCTATATGAGGGCTCTGAGCTTACAGCGGAGCCGAGCGGAGTTAAGCAGAGCTACAATGTTAATCATTTCGTTGATCTCTTATTCTTTTATAGCTGGAACTAACATACGATCAAAACAATAAAATATCAACACAATGCATTTAAAAATAATTAATGCGGTTTTAAAATCATAAGTAATTAGAATCGAGGTAGAATTTTTTATATGTTGAATTTAAAATATGTTTTTATTACATCGACATAGAAGATCATTACATTTAAGTTAAATAAAACAAAGAACTAGAAAAAACAAAATTAATTAACTAAATTTAGTCTAGACTTTTATCCTGTAATTATTAAAATGTTTTAACAAATTACGTAGATATCATCAAAAATGCAACAACACGTGTGTTAATGTGAACAAAGTTTATGTACTCGCGTTAATACCTGCAAAATAATGCTTTGTGTTATGATATCAATGTCACCTATCATTTTCTATTCTCTTTGTTTTCAATTTCATCACTTTAAAGTAGTATCGATTAAATTCAGAGATAAAACTGCTCAATGAAAACATTTTCATTTTCTTTTATTACACAAAGTTATCATTTTGATTTATCAGTAATTAAATTATTTAGTTAGCTGGTTAGCACGAGTACGTGAACTATTATATCTTATTGTTTTTTAATCGTAGTGTGCTGTGCAGTGCACACGTTATTTATTTGCAATAAGTCCACGAGTCGTACACGGTTTGTTAATTACTTTTTAAACGCTATATAAATAAATAAAATTTTGGAATAATGCAACTTTTGTGATAAGAGATAAGCGGTGTTAATAAACTTTTATTATAAAACGTCATTTGCTTTGTTTTACTTATATTATCTTATTGATATTGACCCTGGACTTTACCTTTCGTAAAATGAAATATTTTTTTTATATAAAAGGTAAAAATGGATAATTATTATGTACTTGGAAAATGATGACGTTTTTTTATTGGAAAAATAGTTTTAATTGGTAAATAGAAAATGATTGTGTGTTAGTAGGTTATAGATCCACTGTTTCTGTTTATAATAAGGGTAAAGGCCAAAAGGGTTGGTTAATTTCTTGATTGATAATCGAACAAGCCAAGGTTTTGTTAGATAACTTTTAAGACGTTCAATTGAGTTATTTTAAAAATAGGAAAACCTAAAAATAAAACAATTTTCTTCGCAAAAATAAATTCATTGTGTTTTATTTTAGTATATTGATTGAATTAAAACCTACTTGTCTTAAACAGTTTGTTAGTTAATAGGGTAACCTTTTCAATCTATTTCTCACTTTCTTATCTCTTAGGCGATAATTCTTAATAAATGTTACTAAAGTAACAAACTAATCGAATGTGAGTTGAGTATTTTGTAATACAATTCGGATTTGTATGAAAAAAGTATCATATTTATATCTGTAGTTGGGTAGAAGCATTTGCAAATCTCCTGCACTGTGATCTTATAAAGTAAAGATCACAAGGTCACAGTTCATGGGTTTTGAAACTACCTCTACCTAGGTATTTAATAAGAGAGATTTATCTGATCGATTGTGTATTTTATTAAGTAATTATTGTTATAGGTATGTCGTGGGGTGGTACTTCACCTGGTAGCAGTAGTTCTGCCTCGTGGAGATCTTCACCTTCACCGCCACCTCGTGATCTCTCATCACCAATTGCTGTTCTTTCTACAAGTGCCGCTTCTGATGAAGGAATAGTTATGGATTATTTAGAAGAGTTACCAAGAAAAAAGAAGGTAAAAAGTTTTTGATTAAACCGTTTGATCAATTGAATGGTGTTATGCAACAAGGGACCAATCCTTATTTTTACCAAACCGAGATAATCACGTTTTAAAAGTTCTGTTTGCCTTAGTGTTGGTTGGTTTTAGTTTTAATCAAGCTTCATATTATAATTTTTCCTTATTCTAAATTGTTCCCAAGTACGTGCAGTAGGTGGCCCTACTTGTCAGAGACACGAAATACATTATATCTCAATTTTTTGATTTTGAGGGTTGGTTCTTTGTTGCTAACACGATTCAATGGGTGCTGCGAAGCGTTTAGGGGTGGTTATTGCGCTTGCATTGATAATTGATGAATAAGAAAGACAATGAATAAGAAAATGTCATAGAGAGTAGGCCACGAAACTTGTAGCTCTTAGGCGTAGCGTAGCGTAGAAATACGCTAATAATTACAGGATCACAACCCAGATCTGTTTTTGATTTATAAAAATAAAACTATCAGGGACCCAATTTTCGACACTTAGTGATAAAACGAATATTCGTTTATAACGTCAGTAACAGAAGAAACACACTTTGCTTCCTTTGTTATTGACGTCATAAACGAATATTCGCTTTATCACGAAGGGTCGAAAATACGGGCCTAGGACTGCTATAGACTGTAATTATATTAAAAAATCGTTAGGGTCTACAAGTTTCGTGGTCCACCCTGTATAGTGCTTGATAATTCTGTACTCGGTAGAGTCAGTAGCGCCACAGTCAAGCAATAGATGGTATCATTCAACTGCGAATAAGTTATTTGAAATTCATCAGGACGACGTTTGAGTTTTTAAAAAATCGGAATTGTTATCTGTGTATTAACTTTCTTTTTTCATTGCTAAGTAAATCGCGATTTCATTTACTTCTATACTAATTATCTATGACACTACCACTCCCAACAAATTATTATTATACATTTGCATATTTAACATATTTTTTTTTAAATTTGTATAAGTATGTACATGTACATACATAATGTGACATTACTTGAATAAAATAAAGTTATGTAATCTATGAATTACATGGAGTATTTCCTTAAATAGTACCAATAAAGGTATACTTTGTGCGCTTTTATTTATTATACGCAGTTGACATAATCAAATAATCTACATATTATTCTTGAATGATTCCATTAATGTAATTCGCTTCCTTCATTTTTCCAATTTTCTGAGTTTTCACTTTAGGGAATTAACATGTGAAATCGTATTTTTTAAATTTGTGGGTTGATCATGGTACAAATAGTATCAAAAAGCCATACCCAATTAATTTATTTTCTTTCTTTAATTAAGTGTCCACCATTTGTATAGGTATGTGTTTAAAATATTGGGATGGATAAGTTTCTGAATGGTATAGTAAATATAGTACTAATAGAAGAATTGAAACTTTAAAATTTTAGAGAGGAGGCAAGACAAAGTTCGCTACTGAAATCATTGAATCATTCATTATTTGCTGATAGCACACGACCAACACAAATTCCCGACGAGCCTCTTTGATTATGGTTTCTGTGTCATTTATACTAGGTATAGCAAAATTTATATTTATTAATCAAACCTCTTAAATAGAATATGTTTAACCAGACATTTAGACCAAAGGTGTTTATTTATGAAGTCGAACGAACACTGTCTTTGAGACAACAATCTTTTTTCGATTGCTTTCCAATCATTAATTTTCTTAATCGAAAACCTACAGCAAAAGGGCCCACAACTAACAAAATAAAATTCAATTGGGTAGTAAATTTACAGAGTTCTTTTACTTTTTAATGAACAAGTTCATTTTTTTCATAACCGCGTCCGCGCCAATTTAATAACATACCATTAAAGACCCCCAATTGATAAAATCCTGTTTGTTGTGTTATGTGCATTTGTGCATTTATTTATTTTCCCCTTTGAAGTTTGAAGAATCACCGGAATAAACCATCATAACATTTTATCACCTCTTGATTTTGCGAAACTAATTATTGGTTATGATGTCATGATTTAAAGTAAATTACCGATGATGACTAGATATTAAATAAATTTACTTTTTACATTGTCAATTTGATGATATCAAGTTAAATTGGTTAACAAACATCATTAATCTTCAAATCGATAATATGGATGTGGATAATGTGGTCAGGCGGGCATGTTTGTCAGTATATTTTATAGTTATTTGTTCTCACTAATAAAAACGGTAGTTGTGATAATTTTTATTGTAAACAATGGCAATTACATGTTGTTTTTTATGTTTAATAAAATATAAATAATGTGCCCACTATAAATATCTACAATCATCTACAGTTACTTTTAGTCGAGTTTTAGTAGATGTTGAAGAGATAAAGAAAGATGGAGTGATGGAGAAATTGTGCGATTTTGGAAATATAAAAAAAAGAAACGTATGGAATCCTAGATTTCTAATTTATCACTTGAAATTTATCGGTAGTTGGCATGTTAAGCAATTTTTTTTAATATGATGATGGAAGTGAAAGTTGGCATTTTTCAATCATTGTCTTGTCTTTAACATATTCGGTACAGGATATACGAATTGGAAACGTTGATTTGATGTCAATTTGTTCTTATTTGTATTATGTAATTGTAATGACGAATAGGTTAGGTGCAGCAATACCGGCCGGCTTTTATCCAATAATTTTTCTCTTGGCAAGGCCGAAACTATTTATGTGTTTAGATACTGCAAGGTCGTAGGATGAAGGCGTATCGGGCAGCAAACAAACAATTCTGTTCTAATTCAAATATTTTTATTAAAAATCGTGATGTAACAGAAAACTTTAAACCGTGAAGGATAATATTTAAATAAAATCAGTGTTAATCCGTGCAAAAATTTATGACAATGGAAGTGCAATATTTATTTGCGTTGCACTACACGTGCCTACTCTCAAGGACGCCATTTTATCTATCTAATGATGAAACTATTTTAGAAATTAACTTTATAAAACAGCCTCTATTGAGATATGGTTTAAAGTTTATGATTGTAACTTAAATTAAACGATGATGGTTCGAATTTAATTGGCCGTGTCTATCTGATTATGTGCTAAATGCCCAAATGTAACTTACATCAAAGAAACTCAAAACTAAATTAACAGTTTGCATTATGTTATAACTTAACCAACAGATCATACAATTTGGCTTTGACAATTTGACATTGCTCTTAACATTTTAATTCAGTTCCTGCTCTGTATACGAAACGAGAAGTGAAAAAGTGTGGGTATTTCAAGGCTTTTTACCTTCATATTTCAGTTTCTATGCACATAGATTGCTTAAATGAATTCCATTTCAATACAAATCAAAAACTCTTGTAGTTATACAACTAAACGATTAAAATCCTTGAATATTTTGTCTATTTTTAACTACCAAATGCGAGTAAAATCAGGAAGTGCTTTGCTTGTTCTTGAACTATGTTTGAGCAGAATATAAATTCATGTGCATGCATGTTATTTTAGTCAAAAATTTGTTTAACTCGATATCAAACACTCAAAATATAAATTGGTCTATTAAAAAAGAATCTAAACAAAAATTATTCCCAACCATTGTCAAAAAAGGAGAAAAAAACTGCAATTTAAACCTCATAAAATTTTTTCCTCTTTATTGTGGTAATTTTTTTCAACTCATTAGCGAAAATTATGCTTTATTTAAATTCTTAATTATGTTGTATTTGTTTTTTCTTTTAATTTACCGGTTTAATTGCAATAAAAAGCTGTGTGTAGTAGAGTGGAGCTGCAAATGAGTTACAGAGCTTATTGTTTAAAAAATTTGTGCTGAAATACGAGTGCATGGACGTGGATGCACTTAATCAAAATATAAAGTTTTTCCATTAAATTTTCCATTTTAATTCAAGCTGACAAAATTTTACAAACAAGATGGATAAATATTTTACATAATTATATTAGTTTTTCAGTTTGAGCTTTTTGCTGTACGTCCATAAACAAACTGTTGATTTACTTGAAAAAAAATAAGACATTGATATTGTTGCAATGTACCTAACCTAACTAAAGTGAATAGTTTCCCAACATGAAATTAACACTTTGAATTGGTTTTTAGGAATTTATATTGAGTCCACCTGCAAAAGTTACCTGCAAGTAGCTTAAAAAGCATCTTCAATCCTGCGACTGTTAGATAATTTCAAGATACAAGAGCGGAATTTGGAAGACGAGTTAGCTTTACGTGTGCTAAACTGTCGAAAGTAAGAAATTTCACAACTTGTTATGGTGCGTTTAAATTGAAGCGAACACCACCGAACGAACAAACGAATTCGTTTGTTGTAGTTTGATGAAAAACAATGTGATCCATCCAAACAAATGTGAACGAACAACGAACGTGTGTATTCGCTCATGTTCCGTCAAAAATCGAACATATAAATTCGTATCGAATAAGTTTGCGAGGTATACTTTTCTATTAAAATTGCGCACAAACTTTCTTTGATGATTCGCCAACTTACCGACACCCGTTGGAAGAACGAATTCGTTCGTTCGCTATTCAAATACACGACCAAACGAATTCGCTCGTTCGGTCGTGTTCGCTTCAATTTAAACGCATCATTAGACTTTGGTGATGAATCCGATGAATCCAATAATCGTTAAAAGTCATTAAAAGTCCATTGTTCCCAAAAAGAAGGGCAATTTTAAAAGTATAGGGGTGTATGAAATAGATACTTAAATTTATTCTAATTGAAAGTACAATTGTCAAAAACTAGTACATACTTAGTTGTAAAAAAAAATTAGCATCGATACAAGGGTGAATTATTAAGTAAATTAAAAGTTTTGATATTCCCATCCTTGTCTTACTAACGTAAAAGTTGATGCACGGTTTTTGTTGAATAAAGTGTGTAAAAAATTTTGTTCGAATTTTCACATTAATAATAAAATATTTAAATCAAAACAATACTATAGTCAGTAGTTTAAAATTAAAAAAAGCATTTATCTACCTTGTATAACGCAGCAGACATCATAAATACGGCCATTTTTCGTGTATTGAAAACAGCAATTTTTACACAAACACAAATTTTTAAATAAAAGTTAATTTTGAAGGTAATGGCTATTATTATTAATAACACTAACAACAATCACTATTAAAAATTTCATGTTAAATTTATTTGATTTAAATAAAAGGGCCAAAAAATATTGATTTTTATTAATTTAATCAAGCACGTCCCGAACTTTACCCGGTCATTTTGCCACACAGGATTAAAAGAAAATTTTTTTGGACACAATTATCAATTAACCTAATTTTTATTTTAAAGATTGTATTTTAAATGTTATCCTAATATACAACTTATATGAAAATTGAAAAATTGACATTTTACTTGCATAAAAATTACGTTTAAATTAAAAATTGCATACTAAATTTTCACGTATACCACGAAAGGGTAAATTGTTGGCACGCGACGTTGCCAAATCTCGTGCTTATGATGCTTATGATTGTTGCCGTTTTATTAAATAAATTACATACATTGTTAAAATACTAAAATTTTATTTTTGATTGTTACTAAATGAAACCATAGCTTATGTAATTTATAGTTCGTAAATTAAAAATTTTAAAACAACACCGATGTTGGGTGGCTTGGGATAAGATTGGATTTTTAGATTGATGAAAGGGATGACATTGGTTTTCATTTTAAAACTGTTTGTTTTTCGATCAACTGTATCATGTAGGGCTGCTTTTAATCTATCAACCATATCAACTGGTACCCATAATTCCCCTTCTCAAGCAGCTATTATAATCCCTGTAGTATTATCGTTAAAATCATAGGCGTAACATGTACTGAAAATAGTAAGTTATGCTCTAAGGGTGAAAATGAAATTTTCCACATGAATAGAAATTAGATGGATACAAATGAGTTCATTTGGTAAAATCAAGTTCGCATTAGAGTCAATGTTTACATTCTTTTAAAATAAAATTATCTTAATTATTTTTGTTGTGTTTATCAAAGATCTTACTATAATACTACTGTAGTTAACCTCTTATGTCGTATTAAACGAAACGAAGTTGGAAATGTACTTTTATAAACAATAAATTTCGTCATGGCTTCGATCGTGGCCCAATGGGCGTTCAAATTGTGTGCATGGTACAATAATGGTGGTGGAGTTCAGAGGTAGTTGTGTAGGCACCTATACGTAAAAAAGCATTAAAAACATTAGTTATGATCATAGTTTTTTAAACTTCTTCATTATTTTTTGTTACAATTCTTTACTTACCTTATGTCATGAATTTACACGAGCTTTATACAAATACAAGAACTTGGAAATTATATGTTTTACGTAACAAACGATGAGCTAAATTAAAACAAAAGTAAAATCGCCAGTATATGAACTTTTTGAATCCAAATCTCACAATTTCTCTTTTTGTTACTTCTGATGGTAATTTTTAAGTGATCGCAAATCTGGTAAGTTCATTATGTGCTGGGTATAACCTGTAAAGTGACTCAAAATTACATAATTGGTATAGTGAAGATTAGGACTGAGTGCGATTTTGTGTAGATCTATTATATTATGATCAACTCTTAGATCTATTAGGTTAGCCAAAAGTTTCAAAATATTTCTAAGGTATAAAGGCACATATCGTCCAGGTGCTACAGCCTTTCATGACGATCAATAGCTTTATAGTAGACTCATACTTCTAGCTTTTGTATTTTGGTTTCAATTGCAGGAGTCTTTTTGCGATGAATCTCGGAGGACTCTGTGCAGTGAGATCTGTCTTTAGGCCGTCTTTGCGTGGATACATACGAAATACACCTTGTAAGGAACCTTTCGAAGTTCATCCAATTATCTTCAGAGGCTTGTTCGTGAACTGGAAAGCTTTTCTCACTGTTGACAATACGTCAAATCTCGAGAGTAATATGATGACGAAATTTATTTTTAATGTTTAAGACCTCCCATAAGCATTCCACATCAACACAATCCTGCTTTTCTTACATACTTGAAAACACTATTTTGATAAATATTTGTTTACAGTTTAGAGGGCAATTGCGTAGGAATCTCATCTTTGTAAACAAATTTTTTACTATTTCTGCTATAAAGAACGTTATTTTCTTCGAGTTTCCTAATTTCGATTTTATAGTAGTAGCTTCCATGTTTTAAATTAATAGTAAAACATCAATATTAAACAACTCTTTAAATGATGGTTGTTTTGGTTTGCAAATATCCATTAAGATTTTTTTTATAAAAGTTGTACAAGTTAAGTTGTATGATGTTCCACCGCAATTACCTTATTTCAATTAATGAATTAACTCGCTTGGAACTATCAACATTAATTTTTTTTTATAAATTCAATAATATATTTTAAATGTTCCCCGTTTTCGCTGCACTGGATTTCAGAAGGTCGCTGACTTATAGAATCATCTCATCTCGGCAAGTCAGGAGCAGTGGGTTGTTGACCTGAAATAGTGTAAGCTTTAGTGGCCAAGGGTAACTCTTTTTTTTACCATCATTTATTGTTGGCAATGACATTGCTTACCCCTCTTTTTTTTAAATCAGATCAAAACTTAAAAAATTGTCATTTTTGATTCAATTAAGAAGCGTCAATTATTATCACTGTTACAAGTTTATCGTTTTTTTACGCTCGTAGTAAAATGAAAAAAATTGATATAAATGAGTCACGAGGCGAGTGAACTCCTAAATTTACTAACATAAACAGGATTTCGTATATGTGACCACTATTTGCTTTTATCAAATGGATATTGACCACTAATAATAGAATCCAAAACTTGGCTAATACATGCATAATATACATGTTAACGTTAAAGAATGTCGATACGTTCTATATAATTAAATCATTGAAATTTCTTGTGCGTTCTTTATTACATTATCTATTATTTATTCATGAACAAAACACACGCGTGCTGTAAATTTAATTTTTTAAACTGTTATTCGTATATACGAAAGTATTATTAATTCGCCAAATTTCGACCATTAAAAAGACTTTTAGCACTTGTTAAATTGAAATGGCGTCTTGTTCAATTCCAATAGTAGAAGCTTTTGTGTGTTCATTTTGTAATGCAAATACTTGATCACTTTAGTAGATAGTTAAAAAGTTGTGTTTATTTTAACTGTACTTATTTTAATTTATGGTGTCTTTGACTACACATTTAGCTCGCTAATAATATTACTCACAAGGGAATAGCTAAGCTCAAATACTACTATGGTTATACAAAGAAGATATAATCAAAACCACGACTAACCTATGACTACTACAGTTTAATAATGACTACACCCGTCACCGTAATTGTACATGACAATGCTCGTTATTTCATGACCTATTTAGTTTATATGTTCAATTGAACTATTATTGAAAGTTTTTTTAACACTTAAACCTAACGTGTGTCGTATTTATTAATGAATTCCTAAATTCGTTCCTACAGACACTTGGTCGAATGAGATGAAAGATAAGACAGCTAGGCAGCCGAACAAAAGAAATGACAAATCGGGTGTAAAACCATTATATTAAGTAGTTCTGCTATAACGCTTATCGTTTCTATAAACAGGAGTACTGACTACTGAGAAGCAGGATAGTTTGTAAACAGTCTTTCCATTTTGAAGTGCATCAGCACCATGTTCAACTGAAAAAAAACTATAAGGGTTATGATTAAGACCTTTATAATAGACTTTAGACACTCAAGTAAGACTACTTAGAAGAGTGTTTAGCTCAAAGTTTTGTTGCTCAGAGTTTTTGAAAAGCCAAGCAAGATTTAAAGAAATGTTGCGAGATGTAACATGTAGTGTTTGATGTAGATATGTAACTTACCTAGTGATCTAAAAGCAATAAGAAATTGATTTCATTTGTTAACAGCCTTCCCATCCTGAAATGCGGACCATCAGCACTAGAGAACGATATATTAGAGAAAACATTGGAAACACATTTTTTAAGATTCGGGCTCTCGATATTTACGCATTGGGGGGTGAATGATAATGGTATCCATCGAAAGAAATATTTTTCGTTTCTGATATCAAAAATTTGAAAACATAAATTTTTAAATCTCCCGCGCCATGAAAGACAATCTCAATTCTGAAACGTCAAAAATATAAATTTTTGACATTTTAGATTTTAAGCTAGTTTTATACGGTCAAAGAAATTGTTGAATTTTTCGACCTTGAATTTATTTGACGTGTCTAATACACAAAGTAGTGAAGAAATTCACAACAATAAATTCATAAAGAAATTGTAAAATCAGAACTGGTTCTAATTTTTCAACAATTTTTTAGGGAACCCCGGTTACACTGGTTTAAGAGTTAGTATCAGTTGTAAATAAAAATTTAATTTGCACGTAAATCAAAGTTAAAAAATTCGTCAATTTCTTCATGAATTTCTTCGTGAATAAATTGATGAATTTCTTTGACCGTATAAAGCTAGCTTTATTTTGTTTTCCATGGCAGGAGCGATTATATTATCGTGTAAAACTTTTCCCCAAAATGAGGATTAATAAATTTTGCTTCCTTAACTCCAGCAGTTGGTATTAGAGTATTTTTCTAAGAATGCGTTTTTGACACTTACCGGAGCAAACCTAAAGTTAGTTAGAAATGTGAAGAGAGTTAGGGACTATTTTAATTTGGCATCCCTGTACAAAGTTGTCACATTACAATTTAATTTGTTTGAAATTCGTTTTTTAGCTTGATTTGTTTGGTATGTGGCCACCTTGCGCTGTCATTATGAAACTTCAAAAACGCATTTTAAAAGAAATACTCCTATATATTTAGATATTGATAGGCGCCGAATCTAGCGGTGACTTGTTCGAATTAACGTGCGAGTGAGATATAGAAAAGAGATCTGGCATCACTGCATAAAGTAATGACGTATAATAACTGTCATTGACTGTCAAAATCCGAATTTTGCCAATGAAAATTATAGATTTTCATATTCGCACCACTTCAAAATATGCAGCGTTGCCGTTAGATTGCAACAGCTGACATTTTCGTACAAATTTAAGACTTTAGAGTGTTCTAACTTTTATACTAAACCGTCAATTCTTTTTAGGTTTTGATAGAATGTTTATTGTTTATAACCAACTATTCAATATTATATGATTTTTTGAAACAAAACTGTCGATTGTTAGAGAATTTGGAGCGAAATGTATATCAAATTTGAACGTTTGCCCTATGCCCCCTGTGTATAAGGGTTCAACTTTCAGAAGTGATTACTCTGAAACTAAACGGACGATTTCTTTTAAATTCAAGAGTAGAATACTTTTATCTACGTCTGTGCTTAGTTTTATTAACAACTGTCTATGTTCATTTTAGTATGCAACTACCTTAAGAAAAGAAAATTGCAGTTACAAAACTTTTCCCAAAATCAAGATGAATTTTGCTTCAGTGACTCCACTATAAAGAGATTGGCATTAAAATTTTTGAGGTTATGAAGGGTCCGAAAGAAATCTCTCTAAATTGATATGATTTTCATCCTTATACTTAAATATATTTAGGGGAAGCATCAAGAATCTTAAGGAATGTGTTTTCCATGCTATCTTCCTGTAATCCTGTGTTATGTTCTCATATCCTATGTTTACTAATCATGTTGTTATTCGCTATTACGAGTTACAAATATTCTGCAATGCTCAAATTGAAAAACTATCATCAAATAATTGATTATTTAACAGTCTTCCCGAAGTCCCTGAAGTGGCTCTAACGTTTGGTTGGCGTTAAGGAAAACACTTTTTACATCAAATTATTCAAAATTACTTCATTCGTTTTTATTGTTACATATTTACAGGAAAATTGGTGTTGTTAGATAAACAAATTTCATTTGTTTGAAATCATTTTTGTTGATTGCAGTTGGGCATTAATTTAAACTACTACTTTTTCTTGTAAATTGATTTCGGAATTCCAATACTTTCAAAATATAATTGGTAGTTGGGTTTTTCTTCTATTAATGGGTTTATTGAAATTATTTCTGTTAGTTCCGCCTACAGACTCACAATGAGTATTATAATATTGATGGTAGTTAATAAGCACGAAACTACTGTTTAAGATATACAAATTAAAAACCAACCTCTCAATAATTTCTTTTGCAGATTCATATTGATGTTATCTCATAAATTATTTAAATTGATGTATATTACTTACGAGGTATAATGAAGGATGGTAATTGGCGGCTTTAAAACTTAATGGTTTCATAAGTTGGTTACTAGGTTTACAATAATTTTTTCGCCCATAAGTATTAACGACTTCATAAACATACCACATACCTATGTCATTGTCAATGATAAGTAACTTAATGTTATTGTTTCATATTCAATCAAACTAAGTTTTTTCCAATTAGGCATAATAGCATAACTTGCCATTTCTACAATGAAAATTATCACTCGCGTTGTCGTACATCATTCCATTTTAAACACCGTGAATCACAACAACGAACGAAGGTCGCTCTCTCGCTCTTATTTCTTTGTGGTTGCACCTGAGTCTGAGTAAGTTGCCTTTCTAACAATGTACGGTTACAAATTTTTTGTTTATGATAGATAAGATGTGCCGATGACTCAAATTGGAGCTAAAGCTAATTGGACTTGCAAGAAGTTTAAAGTGGCGAAATTGCGAGTCAACTTTTTAAAGTTAACAGTTTTCTTTCAACGGTTCCGAAAGTTTTTGAAAAAAAATTGAGTTTATCCCAACTTTCGTTTAGTTGAATCGATTTTTTAATGTGTTGTGGAAGTGGAAAGTTCTCAATTTTCATTAATGACATTTTTGTTTCCCTTCACGGTTTCCTTATTTTTTGTAAATAGTTTCTCGCATTAAATCTTCACTTAATTGAGTTATTTGTTCATTTTAGTTTACAACTTTTTTCTTTTGTTCCGTAAGTAAATTTGTGAATGAAACATTTTAACCCCTATTTGACATGCGTATTGCACACCAAAAACAATTTTCTTTGTCCGTAATAATTTTCTTTCTTTGATTTCTTTTTTTTTTGCTATTGTGGTTAATTGAACTTGCTAACCGGCTCCTAACTTATGGTTGGTTATTTACAGCTAGATCTTGTAAATATGACGTCACAAATCCCGTGTCGAAGTCCCAATACAAAGTAAAGAGTGCGTCTCTGCATCCTCTAGTGGGGGAAGGACAGAAGATGAGGGCATTGCCCTACAATGTTTACATCGCAATAGGGCTGCACCCCACGTGCAGAGACGACTGCACGGCGGTTCAGCGGTCATACACCTGATCGCTACAAACAAAAACACTGAAATCATGGCAAATCCCAACTAAAATTTTTGCATGATACACGTTAACGATGAGTAATGTATTTATAGCGGTTTTTAATTGTAATAAGCTTTATTCTTTTTTGTATTTTGCTCTGCTTCGCTTCTCTTTTGATATTAGTTATAACAACCAGGATACAACAGGTGTTAAAGCATCCTAATTGATCGTACTACTAGTAATACACATTTAACTCATATAAGTACAGTTAATGAGCAAGAAGAAGTTAATTGCGTAATTTAAATAAAGTCAACAAAGAGCAATAAACTGCAAGGACGAACAAACTTACCGATTTGTTTTTCTCTTTTTCAAATTTGATTCATATACCAAGAATAACATGAACCGAGCACTCTTGGTCTATAATTTTGTGCAATTTCCCCTTATTATTCACCGAGATTTCTATTAAATTTTTCTAAATATTTAATCGTTAATGGCAACTTGTATGTATGCAAAAGAAAAATGGCATGTGCGTATTAAATCTTTTTAACCAGCAAAACTAGTTTTATTCCACATGCTGAATGTACTAATGTTAACCCATGTTCAATTTGTTCCAGTCTATAAATTTATAACTTTTTTTTGCAAAAATTTCTTTTTATTAATTTTTACCTACTTTCTCAAGCGTTTGTGAGAAATCAAACTGAGCAAGTGTAAGTTTAATTAACAAAGAATTTATTTCTTCATTTGTACAGTTTTTTTTGCGAAACTCCTCGATCATATGTAATGATATCATATATGTAAGGGGCGTAACTGTGTAAATTTTAATGTTATGGCCTTTGATGGCTTGTTTACACATTGATTATTATGGCAATTTGAAGAGCCACGTCCATGAATCTCATTATTTGCCCAAGCCTTGCTCTTGACTTCTTGACGCATAAATTAAGGGTGTTAGTTCGTTTACTTTTTGCCGGGGTCAATCATTCGAGTTGCCAACATATCTACGTAAACAAGCTATTAGAATCACAGCCTCTTGTTGTAATAGGAGTTTTATTACGTTACGAAATGAACTAATTAAAGGGTTTAAGGGAGTTTATGAAAATTATTCTTAGTAGGTTAACTACAATTTTCATTTTGTGATACATTTAGGCCATCAGGGAATTTATCTAATTTGAAGTTTATGATGAAATTTTCTAAAGATTAATCAATTAATCAATTAGTCTTTCGTTTAAGTCGGTGAGAAGCACTAAATTGAAGGCAAACTTGCTCAGTCCAGAAATATTTAAGTTTTATCAGGACGATACTCAAATGAAAAAAGTTCTTTGCAGAGGAAAAGAATCATTGATAGACAAATAGAGATTGAACGACAATCGAATTGACGAAGCATGCAGGTTTTGAAGGATAGAATGGACTTTAAGACTCAGTCCAAATTTATGAGAAAAAATATATTAGATAATTACATACAAATATTCACAAACTTCAAATTTCCAAATAATATGTGGTACATAATCTAACCTAACTCAATATAACCTTTTTTTTTCTAACCTAACTCAGCCTAACCTAACTCAACCTATCCTAACTCAGCCTAACCTAACTCAACCTAACCTAACTCAATCTATCCTAAGGCAAGCTATTTGGGACTATCTCGGAACATGTAGTGTTTGGCTGGTATTGAGAACGTAGGAATCCAAGACTGACTGAAGGCGCCGAGACACCGAGACGCACTCCAATAATTAAGAGGGTGGTTTCTATCGAATGGGCAGGAAATTTGATATTTAGACATTCCGTTCGTAACCGCTAGCGACTTCAATAACCCCTTGATATCACTAGTAGTAATAATTCGTGGTAGCGTAAGGTTCAAAGAAGGCAAGGACATATTTGTATATAGGAAATAACAGCCTAACTAGTGAGAAAAGTCCAATTGAACAAAATGTAATTCAAAAAAAGCGAAGGATGCTAGGTAAAAACAACATTCTCTGTTTTTTGAAATTACACCAAGTTCATTTGGACTTTTCTCACTAATTTGGCTCTTATTTCCTATATACAAATATGTCATTGCCTTCTCTAAACATTACCCTATCAGGAATTTTGACTATTAGTGATATCAACCGGATATTAAAGTCGCTAACGGTTACGAGCATTCGTTAGAAACCGGCTTCCTAATTTGAATTTGAAGTAATTTGAAGATAAATGTTCAACTTAGGGTGCTAGACCATTCGTAGGAGAAAATTTTATCAATTAATTATCGAGAAAGGGCTCTCAAATTTCCATGTAAAAATAACATCTGCATAGAATGCATAGATGATGTAAGTACCTAACTAATTTGAAAATTCTAAAGTTTCCTAAAATAGCGTTTCTCTTCAGTTTTATATCTCAATTTCTTGCGGAAAAAAAGAGTAGGTAGTTTGTCTACATTATTGCTGATAGCCACTCATTTCAATCTTGTTAATAAATCATTTATGGATTTGCTCTTGAGGTGGCTCTGTACAGATTTAAACTGACCATATGATTGATAAACCTTAGCTCAATGCTAAAATAACACTACTTGGTACTCTCAGCAGCATAAAATAGAAGATCTCAAAATTGTTCTTTAGTAGTAGGTTATAAGGTTATAACAGCCTTGCATAACGTTCGAACCTGACTATAAGCCAAAATAATAGAAATTTGGAATTTTAGCCTTGAAGTGGGTACAAAAATCAGATTAAAATAAATATTTCCATTTTAAACCATCTTTAAAGTAAAACTTCGTACTTTGTATTTTGAAACTCTTAAAAAGTTATACTTATAACATAAGGTATATTTTAGCCAAATTGGATAATTTGAGATCAAATTATACTGTGTGTTATTTCATTGATAATGTAAAAACGCGATGATTGACATTGAACATGTGATATTATCCCCATTGCTTTTCAAATGTAAAAATTTGGTAGTATATTTGCATTTCTAATAAGCTCTAAACTGCGTATTAGTATTTCATTCATTCATACTTGATACTAACCATTAAGAAGAATCAAATATCATATTCAAATTTCCGTATCCATCTGTAATGGAATGGAACGAAAATTCTATATGTGTATTTGGGGTGTAAAATTCAAATATAACACGCTCGGTTAGATTTTCATTGACATTTTTTAAATTTCCTAATTGAAAATGTATACCAACATAATTAACCATTCAACCGCCTTAAAAAATTTCATTGTTTTAGACCACTTCATGCGTTAATTTTCATCATAGAATGTTAGGAGAATTGTATTAGGGCGGTTATAAAATTTAAATATACAGGGAGTGTCACGACGAATAATAACATAACTCTCTTGACAGTTGGATTCTAATTACGAATACAGAATTATCCCTATTTGAAATTTTAAAAAACTTTTGCATGATTTTTACGTAAAAAAATCATCGGTCTATGACGAAAATTTACTCAAACGTAAAATTTCCTCATTAGCAAACAAACCGTCAAACATTACAATTAATTATATCAATCATGTTTGAGGATGGATTTTATTTAGTTTTTTTTACACAAAAGTTGTAAAGCTTAAATGGAAATTAAAAAAAAATTGACAAAGAAAATCCAGTTTCCTTTCGTGCGTTTCATGGCCGATTAGTGATTATTAATTACAAGTTCGTTTGATGTATCTAGTGCATACTTATCGTACCAAAATAGACTATTTTAAAAAACAAAAAGGTAACTTTTAAAAAGCTAAACGAAAAACCTTTTAAATTTTCATCCCTTTTTAAAGTTCATTTGTGTATTATACACGCGCGTTGTGCGTTAATTTGTACGAAAAATGGTTTTCACGAAAAATCATTTCGAGTACATCGCTTTTGTGCACATTTGTAGGTCAAAGATATCTCATTTTATGTCAAGATCATAGAGAAACCTTTGTAATTTCAATGTCACGTGTTAATTGCGTGTTTTAACATTTACATTCTAATTAAACCTTAATCAGAATTAATTTATTAACGCTTTGAATTGAACATTTGTACGAAAAAAATTTGCTATAGCAAAAACTAAAAAGCAACTAATCCATATGTAATTCTTTGATCAATTGAAACATTATTAATTTTTCCAAGAAACCATTCATTAAAGTTATTATATAATATTGAAAAGCAATTTTTGAATGTTTGTTTATAAAAACCGAGTCATTTGAGTAATAATAAATTAAATTTAATGAATTGTTTGTTTACTCGAGATAAAATATTAGTCGTTGAAGTGTTCTTCAAAAAAGTCAACAATTTGTCAATAAATGGGCCGAAAACATCAACAGGAACATCATACTTTTGCACGATTATTTGAGTGGCGCAACCGAGTATTATTATTAATCTTGCAGGTGAATTTTGATTTTTTAAGGACGTTAAAATGTTAATGGGTGAAATTATTTATTTAAATAAATAAAATTGTTTTAATTGGATAATAATGTTGCAAGAATGGCCAAGTACGAGACGTACGCCCTTAAGCAACCATTAAATAAACACCTTTTTTAAAATTTGTAATCAGATTCTTTCGAGATACCTAACTAGCGGTTATTGAAAAACATTGTTTTGAAATTCTTCAGTAACCACAACATAATAATATTTACAGAAATTATTTTTTGATTAAATTTTTGATGTAACATAAATAAGAAAGAATATCCGGTACGGTTATGTGTTGTTGATAGCGGAAGTTTGTTAGAAAATTAACTGTTTTTAATGCGTTATCGCATTTTCTCACGTAACAACATGTAATAATAATTGTGCCCAATGCGTTTTCCAATTCGCAGAAAATGTTTTTGATTTTCCTTTAGTATGGTAATCTTGTCATGGTAATATTAAAGTAGTTATAGTTAATACAGGAAACGATATTGATTAATGATTATAGTTTGGTATAGCAATTACGGACATGCCATGATACATTGATATATCTAAGTGCGTATATTTGCAAAATAATGATCAATCTATTTGATACACTATTATGTGTGTGCCCTTAGAGAATTAGCCCAAAAGTTCAGGATAGGATCTAACATTTAAGTATTATAGTGAGATGATATTAGTGATTAAACTATGTAAGTTTTTATCGGTTTTACATCAAAATTGATACTTTGAATTGCAATAGATGCATTATATTATAAGATTGAAATTTCCATAAAATAAAAAAATATACATACAATAACTGCATTTCTATATAAAATTACACTTATATTATAGGTATAATGTCGAGTGATAACAGAAAGGAAATAAATAACATACTAGGGTTATTCAAATTCGAGAGCGACAATGGGGATCTCGGAAACTGTAAAAGTAACAAAGTTGGTTAAATAGGGGCAAAGTTGCGTAATTGTATAGCGAAGAATATTCAAAAAATAAAATTCAAAAATTTCCATTAGGTCCCGAGATTTCTGAAAAAATCGAAATTTAGGAAATTTCTATGAATTTTTTTTTTATTTAAAATTTTTTAGTTGGTGATGATACCTCTAATTCAAAACCGAAACGTTGTTTCGAAAATATAAAATTGCCATCGTCTAGAGACAAGAAAGGTGCAATGACAATGTGTGTTTTGTTTTCTAATATCTTTGAAAATATGTAACTTCAGAAAAAAATAACAAAATTTTCCGAAATTTCAATTTTTTCAGATATGGAAAGGACCTAATGGAAATTTTATAATTTTCTTTTTTGACTATTATTCTCTATTCAATTACGCAACTTTGTCCCCATTTAACCAACTTTGTATCTCTTACAGTTTCCGAGATCCCCATGGTGGCCCTCGAATTTGAATAACCCTGTATAGGAAAACACATTCTTGCTATCCATGTGAATGTGCGGGGATGAGGATGATAGATAATATCAATCGCGAACGAGAATCTCTTTTAGTTTCTGATAACATCAAAAATTTAAAGATTAAAAACTTTAGTTAAATTTTTATAATAAAATTACGCGATTTGAATATAATATCTCTCTTGCCTTGGAAAACAATATAAATTCTAAAACGTCAAAAATTATAATTTTGGGCTTTTTGCAATCCTTTTTGTCTTTGATTGACATCATTATCATCCCTGTATATGTCAACATTAACCCAGTATGGTCGCAATAGACACCATTCATCAAATATGCAATGGTAATTTAAGAAAATTCGAGTCAAATAGCGCCACGTAGCGGTAATAGATGTAACTTTAAATTTGTTTACCATCTATTAGGTTAGGTTAGGTTTAATCCATTCTCAAGATATTGGACGTCCAAGGCGTGATTAGGCATCCAAGGTATTGCGTGAAGGCGAATTATATTTTAATCCGAGAATTAGATTTATAATCCTTTGATATGGCAACGTTGCACTATAGGTCTGTTCGTTTGTCTTGCACTGCTTGCTCGGAATCTTGTTCGTTTGTACATTTCCTACTCTTCGTCAAGAGGAGGAGTAAGGTAGTAAAAGACAAACGAACAGACCTACTGTAATGTCAAAGTTTGACGTTTGTAAATTAAAATTAAAATTTGAGGTTAAGTTATTTTTGTGTTGAATTGTGACAGTATCTATAGTTTGTCAAACTTTGACATTTGTATTCATTTATTTATTTATTAATTTATTATCTACCGTTGCCATATCTAAGGATTATAAATCTAATTCTAGGATTAAAATATAACTTTCCTTTATGCAACCGAGCGTTAGCTGAACACATCAACGTATACGGTATATTTGTGAGTTCAAAAAGAGTTATTGCTAAAAAGAAAAATTAACTTCCAAATTGGAGACTGTCTGATAATCTGAAAGCGTAGACGAACAATAGTACGAGAAGAGAAGCTCATGACGAGTTTTATGCCAGAATGCCAGATTAACAAACTCGCAAACTTTAGATATTTAGCAAGAACTGCATATTCAAACGATTCCTTCCAGTGCATTTGAGCGTTGCTCGTATGACAAAGTTACAAATGAGCTCATAAACATCATCAGTTGGAATAGTTAATATGTCGTTTGACTAAAGTAGAGAACATTTCTCGCAGAAACCCTGAAAGGTATATCTTTAGTTAATCCAAAGACGAAGTTTGTTATTGATCGGTTTTGATTATTATTACGGCCCTGATAGCAAGCTGAAGCAAATCCAATCTACTACACATCGTATAACAGTAGATTAAATTTCTATTTGCATATCTAGCGGTTGTTAAAATATTCGCACAAGTGAATAACTTGAATTTTTCAAATAAGAAACGTCGCGAGTGTATCCTATAGTACTAGTTTATTAACTTGTCCATTATCGTAACAGGTGAAAGCGTTGCAGGTATTTTAATTTTTTTTATTATTTATGCATAAGAGATGTGTGTAAAAATAAAAATATTAGTAAAATATAGGTCAAGAACGTAAAACAATCTTCATTTTAAAATTAAATGCTTTAAATCTATTTTAAAGGGTATACTTTTGCTCATATCCCTAAACGCTTAGGTGAGGATTTCAAAGGATAAGGGTGGCTCGAAAAAAATAAATAAATGGATGGAGTGACCTTAAAAATATCTTTCGGTAGTGCGTATATCTAAAAATCACAAAATACAGGAAATTTATATTTCATTTCTCGATTTTATACAAGGATAAAAATTGTCATGCGATAAATAGTGACACTTTTATGTAAATTTTGTATAGGCATCAAATTTAACATGTTACCCTAATTCTCTATCTGAGATCACTTTGACGTTTCGACGTTCGTGGCAACAGGAGTTAGAAATTTGAAATGTTTACATGTATTATGAAAAAAATTTATGTAATTTAAGCAGTAAAACTACCCTCAACCGAGTGAATATTTTTTAACTTTTGAAAGCTCTTGAAATTCTTAATATTTTCCACGTTTAAAAATTAGCCAACGGTTTAATAAGCACCCTGCAGTTTTTACTGTGTAATTTATAATCCTCAGTTTAATTCAAAGTGGCGTGAAAATTAACATAGGTAATTTTTTTTACTCTCAATTCTTTTGTTCGTAATAGAAGGTCATCAACAATTGTTAATTATCTCAGTCATAATAGATACCAATCGATTAGATTGCACTTTTTTATAAAATTTAAATGTTATCTTGTTTATAGATTAACGTTAATTTTGTACTAGACCTTTTGTCTCTTTACTCTTATTTTATTAATTGACTTAGATAACCTATATTTGAACCTAACAATCATAACAAAAGTGATTTTTGCAAGGATTAATTGAAAAAATTATCCTTGTGTGTGCTTGCGAAATTAAAATTTCAACTCGTTAAGCTCTTTTTTTTTTAAATTACGAATTAACATTATTAACAAGAAAAACCACCAAACTTGAGCTTTCAGCTTATCTTACATTTTCTACCCTTATGATATTACTTCTTGTAAGTCTTCTACATATCGATCCAACAATTTGTCGAATTTTGCTACCCCTTAATAATAATAAACTCAACTCGTGTAAGTAGAAACTCATTCATTCTTTTGAGGTAACTAAAACGTTTCAACTAAGAGAAGCTGCTTGCAAATACTCATTCAGGCATTCACCCCACATTATTTTTCTTTTTTTCTTCTCCCTTTGTGCTTTTTTGAATCAAAGTTGACAACTTTCAATGGAATTCGTAATTTGAGTCGGAAGCAATTTTCAAATAGCCACTAAAATGTTGAATTATTTCTATTTTGATTACGATAAACTTTTAAGATAAAGATTAACTTCAAATATCAATCAAGAGGTGCTTCTTGTGCACCCTCACTTTCAATTCTACAACCACTTAGTTACACCACTATAACTAAATCAGTTTCTTTGTTTCTTGATTGTTTTATATCTAACAGACTGTTTACTAGACCACCGATAACCTTATATGGTGTAAATGAAGAAATTTATTAGTTAAGTTACAAGTAAATAATTAACACACTTGATTAAAGGCATTGTTTATTTTTGTAAAACGAATTAAATTTTTAGATAATTGTCTCGTTAGGCTCTTTGCTGACAAATTACAATTTTGTCTCATCTAAAATTGTAAAAATAAGTGCAAAACACAGAAATTTACTTAAGATTCCAACAAAATATTTTTCTGTTACTTATCTTATAAAGCGGGTGTTTATCTCACATCCTGAAATTACGAGTTATTTGTTTGTGGCATGAAAACGTTGCAAAATGTTTTTTTTCGAAGATATGGTGCGGTTGATTCGTTATTATAAATAGCTTTATAGTTAAATTGGTATTGAAAATTCTCACAAATTTACAATTTAGCAATTAAAATTGCTTTTAATTTAAAAATCGTCTTTTTTAGTTTTCCTTGAAAAATTGAAAACTCCGAACCGTCTTCTTCTCTTGAAAACTTTATTAAAATACCTAAATTGATTTGCAAAAATTCAGAATATGATTTTTCCTAAACATTAAACATTATTTGAAGTTGTTTTGATTTTTAGAAAATAGCTCTAAACTGGGCAAAAATCGGAAATTCTTGTAGGTAACAAAATTGTAGAAAATCAAATTTTCTACAATTTTTCTTTATAAAACTTTTCCTCGAGTAAATACTTATAAAGATACAGCTTTTCAAAGTTTTGTAAATTTCTCCATAATTCAAATTTACCTCTGTCACACAACTTTTGTTTTTTATCAACAACTTGGAGGCGACAAAATCAAATAAAACTTATGATTATGATCAAATCTGAAAATATTTACTTTTCTTGAAAATTTCTGATAAAATAAGGATGCATCAGGAAGCAGGACGCGGGTTTTATATTTTACAGCTTACAGGTTGCTTTTCTTTTTTTATAAATAGCTGAAACGAACGCATCAGATAAATCGATTTTTATTAGAATTATAAATAAAGAAAATAATATTCTCTGTTAAGTTGAAAGTTTTCTTTCTGAAGAAAATAGAAAAATATAGTGGTTGAAAGTTTTATGAACTATATCCAAAAATTTCCTCGTTGGTGCAGTACTAATTAGTAGGTAATTATTAGTTGTATTGGCGTGGTAGATAGGTATGTGACGAGGAAAATTTTTGGTATGGATGTGAAATGCAAATTTACGAACAAAACACAATAAAATTTTCTGCAAGTTTTGTGTATAAAACTTTTTTTAAAGTAAATAGTTTGGAGAGATTGCGCATTCAAAAGTTTCCTTTTTGAGGTAGTTTGTGTTATTTTTTCGTAACTTTAGGATTGTGGAAAACGTCAAAATAAGAAATTTGGAACATATACTTATTATTATTAGTTAGTACCTTTTACTATTACTATTAAAAACAAAAGAAAAATTGCAAGTTTTTGAACTTATTGTAAACTTTCAAAATAAACATTTTGAAAACTGTTTTCGTTTTTCATAAATAACTTTAAAACGAACATATTTACGCAAATTTTGAAGAAGCAAATTTGAAGATAATCAAATTTGCTACAACTTAAATTTATTAAATTTTTTCTTCATATCACGTAAATATTTATAAAGATACAAACTTTTAAAAATTCCACACAATTCAAATTTACCTCTTTTAGCGCAATTTTAATGAAAAATGAGAAAAGTTAGGGAAAAACTTGATTCGAGTTAATAAAACATTTTTTTATGTTAAACTTTTGCCACGTCTATGAGGTAGCTATAATTTTGATTTTCAAATAACGTAGAAGCCTGAAAAGTTAACGTAAAACTTTTACGAGCTGAAAAAGAATTTCAACAATCTTCCTACAATCATCTGCTATAGAAAATGTTGGAAACGTAACACGTGTTTTCTTTTTAGAAATTACTAATCGTTTTCCTATAATTTTTTAATTATTTATTTAATAAAAATCGTCTTTTAAGTTTTTTGAAATGTTTTAATTATTTTTTTATTGTGCCTAAAAGGGTTACTTATTTATTTAACAAAAGTTTTTGTTTTAACAACTTATTTCATCAAACAAATTTCCTTAATTTTGTTTTTACTCTAAAGAAAAACACGAATTTGAAAGTTTTGTATTGATCCTGTGGCACAGAGGATTTTAGGTATGAAGGATTATCTTGTTTTTGTTGCTAATTACTAATTGACTGATCTTAATAATAATTAACACCAAATTTTCTGTGAATAGTTTAACAACTCTTCTTTATTTAATTTATTCTTTATTAACCCCTTTTAAAAAAAATTGGGTAGCACTTGCCCCACCTCACCTTAATTATATGAATTTATGGAATTATTTGAAAGTTTGAAAACAATAGAATGGTAATAGTTCATTTTAAGTTATTCCATTCCCAACTATTAGAAGCACAAAAGCCCTAGCTACTTGTTAACCCCCCTCTCGTGTGACTAATGTTTGTTCTAATTTACTACAAATTGCATTTCTTTGTTTTACATTGTCGGAGTAATTGTAGCATTCTGCAAAATAAACAGATCAATATAGTTTCACTTATTGATTAAAAATTATTACAGCGAAACAAATTTTAAAAAAAGGAAATTTACGCAAGTGAAACCACCCTAAAAACATTTTGAATTTATAGGTCAACTTAAATATTAATCTCTTTACATATAGCTTAATTACAAAATTCTATGAAATTTAACTAATTTCTGCTGAAAACAACAGCTCATACTATCACGAAACAATTTGTCCTTGTATTGTTGTATTTTCCTGCCTTTACAAGAAGGACGAGCTGTAGAAAAATTCAAATTTCCTCGCATGCTCAACCTTCTTAAAATTATAATTCGAATAAACGAGTAGGAGTTTTCTAGAAACGTGCTCTTGTTTTGAACAAAGGAATGCACGAGTCCTGGGCCAGGATTGTGTTGGTGTCGTCTCTCTCCAACTTTGCTAGATGAAAGTGCGGCTCCATACTGTGTCAAAGATGGCGGCAGATCAATATGTTGGTATACAAAGCCACGTGCCTTCGTTGCAACGCAGCTACGAAGAGCGAATTTAAGGGTCAAAGTCGACCGAATCCTTTGTCCTTGAGCTTATTTTAATGCTGACGTATATTGCAGTAATAGCTTAACAGCAGAATAACGATTTTTTCTGCAAGGATCTTATTCAAATTGGCTCGCTTTTAAAAATATTGAAAACCTAATTCAATTTAACCATAATTAATAAATGAGCTCAAAAATAAACGGAGCTTGAAATCTAGTTATAAGGACTCGTTCGGATTGTTATCTTATTTTAAACGAGTTTCCTACAATAAAATGGATTTATAATAAGGAAGAACTAATTTTCATCAGAATTTAGCTCTTCAAATTTCTTTCTCTCCCGCTCTCGTCGGCCTTCGGCGAATATTATTTTTCCCTGCTTTTTTATCGTCTCCTGGGGGAGCAAAATGGGAATTGAAATATTTTGACACGACAACAATTTTAAATATTTCCCATATTCCCATGTTTCAATAATTAACTAAAACAAGACGAAAAGTACGTAGTACATACCGAAAACAGAACAAGTAGAAGCCCAATGAGGAATCAATTAGTCTACATAAACTATGAGGCTGTTTTAATGTATCTAAGCAGGGCTGGACTGGGAAAAAAATCCGTACATGGAAATCTGATAGTCAAGGTTTATATTTTCCCTTTTTTCAGTTTTTTTACAATATATTTTTTTCATCGTTTTTCACCGGGAAATTCCCGGTAGCCCGCCGGGCCAGTCCAGCTGTGTGTGAAAGTGTTGTGCTACTTTTGTTTTGTTATTGTTTTCTCATTAGTTGAATCGTAACAATATTGTCGAGCCTTCTCGAACCTATTGAAGTTTTGATTGCTTGTTAGAAACTGTAGGATCATAGAAGGCTCTGTATAGAAGGACAATGAATGTCGTTAGTGTAATGCAGTGTATACATGAAAGAGTTAATTAAAATGTCTAAAACCGCCATTTTATCGATTTTTAAGTAATTAACATCAGCACACTTGAGTCTTAGCTCGAGCTTCGTGTATATAGATAAAAAATGCAGAATAGCTTTCTGCTGAAAGAATTTTCTTTTATAAAGAACAAATTACTTTTTTGGTCGATATACCAACTCAACTGGCGTGAATATTTGTCAAGTTTATTTGTATACGAAATGGCGACGAAATTTTGTATGTGCACTTGCACGCTAAAAACTAAAGTAAACAATGAAATTGTTAAATGTACAAAGAGTGCATAAAATCAATGACAAGTTCATTTCATTTTCCCCGTGCTATTTATATTATCTTAACCAATTATGAATATGCATATGCATATATACTCTCAAACAAATAAAATACATACGTAATGTATTTTCTCTTTTCCCACATTATTATGTTAAATTTTTTATTAATTTTCTTTTTACATAATTATTGGTTAGAAGTTAGTTTATTCTAATTAATATTTGGCTTAATTACAAAGCCCGTTATTCCCCGTACTAACATATCAATTAGATCTGATAAAGATTTTTTTTATTAACTAATTGTTTACGCAAAGCCGCCATTTTTAAACAATGGCGTGTCTTATTGAGATCAATCAGGGATAATAACAATAATCGTTGAATGGAAGGAAGACACGAACTTTTTGTGTACTCACCTTGATATTAACTATACCCATAAACCTTACGACTTTTCCTTCATCGATTTATTTGTAAATTTAAAATCGATAAAATAAATAAACTGCTAGTGTTTTGTTTCAATTATTAACAGGTGTGTTGTCATTTTAGTTGTTGTTATTAATAAAAGTGTGTTTTGATCCGTTTTAATTTCATGGCTGGTTAAACAAACGAATTATAAATTTTTCTCAGTTTTCCCTTTAGGGAAATTGCAAGCCGTTGTATTCTTAACACTTTGCAAGTTCCTCCACAGTGCAATTCTTCAAAGCAGAGTTCAGTTCATCAGAGACGTAATAAAAACTCTGGTGTGGCTGTTTTGAATACGCATTAAAGTTAATTTTAGGAGGTTTCTAAATATTTAAAAATATACAAGGTGTCCATAAAAAATATTATGTTCGTCTTGATTTCAAAACATTAAAATTAAAATTAAATCACGGGGTATTTTATTTGAAATAAGAAAGTAGGTTCCGTTTCCGACTAAACCAGAAGTCAAAATATAAAGTATATGGTATCATATATGGCAAGAATGGCCAACATGTCCATCGCGAAGCGACTTTTGGTAGATCATAGCCGACAGGAGACGATTTTAACAAGCAAACGCAACTTAGTCATGACTCATAGAAACAAACAGTCGTGGCTTCTTTAGTATCATATTATACAACCAAGTACTATAATAAATCATAGCTGACTCATCAGGCATTTTTAATCAAACGTCAAGTGACGTTCAGTGACGTTTGATGTTATTTGCGCTATTCCTAACCCTATTATTTTACATGAGGTTAAGCCATTTTTAATTTTTTTGATGAGAACAGACCTTAAATTATTAGACAACATTATGTAAGCTCTCAAAATCGAAACCAAAATGTTCAAAATGGTTCGAACCAAAATGGCTGACGAGACAGCTGCCTGTATCATAGTCGAGATTTTAGTAGGTGAATCGCGACACATTTTTAAGAAAAATAGCCGATCATAAATTTAGTAAAGTTGACTACCCCTGATATATTATATGGAGCTATTTGATTCTCCTTCTTTTGAGCCATGCTGTATAAACTTCATTTAAAAGTTGAACATACAGATGGACGTTTTCTAAGGTCCTTTTTTTATTTTTGGACTTAGGGGGACTCACAACGTAGAGAAATGAATTTTCCATTATTCACGTCCTTAAAAATATTCCATATCTTGAATAGTTTCTCAAAAACGCACAGTTACATTTACCTAAACAGCCCATCTTCACTTTCATAAATATTTTTTTAGCACTCGCATATTATCTATTTTTCTTAGGTTGTTTTTCGTCCTTGCCACCATTAATCCTTGGAAGTATTTTTTCCTTCATGGCGCTCTCACAATTCAACAGGTCTTATCTCATAATGGTTATTGATTAGTTAAACTAAATACGCAAGAAAGCCTTAAAAATGTTTTAAATTTATCATTTATTCAACTTTCAGACTGTTTAGCTGTTGAAGCTTTTCAGCATTTGACATTCAAATTTTATCACCGTACGAACGAGCATAATTAATAAATTAGGGAGCGGTTTAAAGGGAAGAATTACGTAAACAAAATAATGTTTTGTTAGTTTCCCCATTCTCTGTTTTAATTTATGAAAAAGCCTATAATTATTTCATTCAACCAAAAATTAGAATAAATCTTAAATGCATAATTAAAGTTATTAAAGTAGTAATAAAATGCGTTATAGCTCATTTTCACGACATTCATGTTGACACCCTTTTGATTTTGGAAGTGTTAGCAAAATTAATCAATACACACACGAAGATAGTTTATTCAACTTTTAATATGAGCATGGGGGGAAAGCCGTTCTTTGGAATGTTTATTGAATATTCTTTTTTGTTGCAGCCTCTTACACGTATAGTATTCCAATGCACTTGGCCTGGCTGTACCGTCACAACAAACAGCTGCGAGACCATAGAGGCGCACGTCAGGAGCGACCACCTCAAGTAAGTTCTTTTTGTTTTTTTTCCTCTATGAACCTTGCATCGTCTGTTATTGGGTCTTCGCCCTTCCTAAACAACCCCATATGAACTCCAACGCGACGCAACAAAGGACCACTGCTAAGCTTCTTTATACTTCGTATTTTATACCTGGTGTAACTTAAATTTGGGGGAAATCTCAGACTCAGATATGTTTTTATATAAATTTTTATGAGGCAGGTGTTGGAAGATTTTGGATATGTATCAAGTGCATATTAGGCCTGGATAAAATAATTATAGATCGAGGTCTGTTCAGCTTACTAATTTAGCTATATAAGTTGGCAAATTAACCTTAAACTTCAATGATTAGTGTTTCTATGCCAATTTTAATTACGCCCTTGTTCAAGGAAACATCGGTCAAGTCCGCTAATTATTTTTATTATGTGTTATTATACGTTATTTATATTAATGTAAAGTAATGGTACCGCTTTCAAAATACTTGGAGTTATTTGAATTATTTTTATTACCTATAGTGAAGTCTCAGAACAATTGAAAGTAAATAAGAAGGAATTGTAATTATACTCTGTCTCTTTGTTACATTTTTAACCGCTTCATGCACACACCGACTGATATTTTGCATTCTAAAATTTATGAAAGAAAGAATACTATTCAGTCCATCTCCAAAAAATTTTCTAATTATGTATTATAATGGATTGTTTTTGAATTTGACTACTTCCATAAGTACCAAAGCAAAGTCATGAATATTTTGGACTCATTATGAAGATTGCTATACTTTTGAATTGAAAGTAAGAATCTCTAATTAAGTAGGTATGCGAATTTATGCATCATCTTCAAATGGTCCCCACAATATCTTCTCTTCGAGAGTGAATTTACAACAAATTACATAAAAACAGTTAAATTCTTCATGATAAAAATCTTTCTTTGCGTTTCCTGCTGCTTAAAACTTTTATTTGACATCGAAATTGTCCAAAAATAACGGCAATTTTTCTTCAATTTCGTGTCCATTCTCAAAATATTAAAACTGTTATGTAAATATAATTAGTAACGGTCCAAGGTTAGCTACTAACCTTGTTTTTGGCTCTTTACATATTTTTGTTTATTTTTTTTAACCTGATATCAACCAAAATTTTGTTAATAACAATGTTTGATTTAGATAGTTTTACAGTTATCGCTCCTTACTTTTTTTTTAATTTTTGCTTGTTTTAAATAAATCCACGAATAACCTTGACTTTAATTAGATATCTTGATTTTTTTTTAAAAGTTAGGCTCGTGGGGACCAAGGACTTTGTATTTAAAATTCGCTAATGATGAGTAAGATGCTTATAAAAATAAAAACTTTATCTTTGTGTGTAGGTACTTTTTTCTGTTATAATTTTAACATAGAAATTTGCTAATCACATACGAAGGTCGTTTTAAGCTAAATTTTACCAGTAAATAGTATATTTTGGTTTAAAAAATGGGAATTTTGACTCTAATCTCATAGTAAATGTTTGTTTTGCTCATATTTTGTTGTTCAGAATAAAACGTTTTCAACTCTGTTCTGATGGTATTTAATCGCCTGAAAACATGATATGAACAACTTTGTTGACCTAGGTTAATTTATTGTTTTGGCAATTCACAAACGTATCTTAATTTTTTTAAAAACGTATCCCTGTGATCCCTCCTTGGCTTCTTCAACTACAAATATTTATAGATTTAATATTAACGAAATTTATTTATTTGCAGACATAAGAGGGCTTCGATAACTGATGGCGAAGAAGAATTTTATTACACAGAAGTAGAAGTAGGTTTTAACAATAGTAGTTCACCCCCAACCATGTCACATCGTGATATGGCTCGACCTCCACACGAAGATCCTGAATATCAACGTCAAGTTGTAGGATCGTACAGACAAACATTATTTTCGGGACCTATAAATATTCCACAATCGCCACATAAACTGCTCAAATTATCTCCACGACCTCAAAGTCCGAAAATGCCAGTATCGCCTCGTCGATTAAGAGGTGAAAATAAAAAGTGCCGCAAGGTATATGGTATGGAACATAAAGAGCAATGGTGTACTCAATGTAAATGGAAAAAAGCTTGCAGTAGATTTGGAGACTGATTTTCGTCGAAATAAATCCCAACAAATGTGTTCATCGAGTTGTTTAAAACTTGGAACTTTTATATACACGTACGAAATCGCACGCAAAACACTATTATGTGCAAATACGACAAATCGGATCTCAAAACGCAAAAAAGTACAATTATTATTGTTAATTATTATAAAATGCGGTATTTTTATTATCTAAGATCATCAACCAGATGCATCTGTGTTCTTATTCGTATAAGTCATGTTATAAATATCAAGTTCGTCTTAGTAGTTTTTAAATTTACTGAAACGAAATTATTTTTTATTTAATTGTTGTAACTATTGTATTGAAGAAAATTTTATTACTACCATTAATTATTTTTATTATTATCATTAATTATTATTAACATGTTCGTGTGTTGTTGTGGTCTTGTATATTTATATATTGTTGCCTATGACAAATAATAGTTTTTGCGAAGATGCAAATAGTTTTTCATGCTTTTACAAAAACAAGTCAATAAGGTAAGCAACTTTCTTATCAGAGCCAGACGAACTAAATGAGCAGCAACTCAGATCTCCTAACTTATTAAAGCTTAAATATTTATATGAAATTGTAAAAGAAGAACGTTTGTTTTAAATGGTCAGAATCGGTGGTTGATAATAATAAAACGTTGCACAAATTCAATTGGCAGTGATAATATACAATAAGTAAGAATTAGTCAATTCTAACTTTGGTGACTCTCCGTCACTACATTTCAATACATTATATTCTAAAATATCAATAAACATAAAAATTTTCATTATTATCGATCACTATTTACTGCAACGAATGCTGTAATTGAGTTTTAACTAGTTATGTATGTGTCTTTCAAAAATATGAAAAAATGGCTCTTTTAAGTAAATGTAAAAAATTGTTTTAAACTGCAATTTTAGCGCTACTTCATATAACCTTAACAGTTTTGAAAAGCTGTGCTAAAAAAGCCATAATTATTGTTTTGCAGTAACATTAAATTATTGTTATGTTTGTACAATCATATCAAAGCTATCTGTGACCGTTGATTGACATATTCTTCTAGCTGTGAGCTTTCTGATTAAATCGGCTTTACTGTCTGGGCAAATTTAGAGATTAGATTACGATACGAATGAATAGTAATTATCTGCCATAATTGAATCATTATATGTAGTAATGTTAAATCTATGTAGAGCGGGGGCGTATTAGATTATATTTATAATATTGTAAAGAGAGTTGTAAATGAGGTATATTTTTAACATTAAGACGCGGGTTGTAATTATTACCCAATTATTTAACGCCCCTGTTTGTCACTTGTACTTCATCATACTTTTATTTGTTTAAATGTGTAAGATATATTTTATTAACAACGTTTTACCCATATTTTATATTTATCGTGCGTTCCGCATTATTTTCTCCCTATTATTACCTCTGTGTCTTTCATTCTCATAATATTATATTTTATTAAAGATTATTTTTATTGTAGTTTTAAGATATTTATATATTTTACAGAGTATTGATATAATATATATACATATTAAATATATTTTAATAATATAAGTTGATAAATTTTATCGTACATAAATATATAAGTCACTTATTTTAGAATACATTATAATTACACCTATAGATTACTAATGACAGAAAAGTTTAATGAATGAAAAATTCTATTTGTGAAAGTATAATAATAAAGCATATACCCAAATTTAATTATGTTTATAATTTCTGTTCTTTAAAAACTCCTACTTTCTATCGGATCACTTCCTAATACAAAACGTACCTCTATTTCTTTGAATTTGCACATGTCGTTGAAACAGAACTAATTATACTTAATAAAACACACGTAAACGTAATATTTTTATTTAATAAGATGCATATTTGATATTTTTTATAAATAAACTATAAACTTATAAGTTTTGACAACTCGAAGTAAGGTTAGAAACTTTCAAGTGTTGGAATTTGGATTATCGTGTATTAACGGTGACGTTCGGGTACTACGTCATTACCAATGGTGATTAGCCAATGAAATTGCTTTAAATTTCAAAAGAAGTACAAATTAATTCGATCAATTTCAATGTTAATTTAAAATTAATGAAAGTATTGCTATAAATTTTGGAATATAAATTAACATAAAAAAATTTATTTACAAAGACTAATATGTTAACTTATACACATTATCAAGCTATTATCTTTTAAGTACAAAATAAGAAAAAATGTGCATTTACACCTTCCAGAGTTTAACCACCTGACCATCTGTTGGCATGTGGGGCATGTTTAAAGCAAGTTGACAGGTGACATTTTAAAATGTTTTGTTTTTTTTCTGCTTGTACATTAGATTTGACCACGATTTGACATTAGAATTTGTATATAAAGTTAATTTTATTAATGTCATTGTATTTAGAAAGTTATTACATGTATAAAATGAAAAACTCCTTTGGCGTTTGAGGTTATGTGATAGTAACGGTTAAAAATGTCTATAAACGTCAACGTTAATGGTAATCCTGTAAGTATCAACAGAGGAAAAATGGTAGTACATGATCCAAATTTTGGAAAACAGGAGTTTGAAAAACGTCGTAAAATTAGATTAGAACAGGTATGTTAACATTTATAACCAAAATACCAATTAAAAATCCTTTTTAAGGTGAGAGAACAGTCTAAAACCATAGCCGAAGATGTTAGAAATAAAGTTCGTAAAGAGAAAGATAAACAGTTGTCAAATCTAGAAAAAAAAGGCGAACAAGAATTGAAAAAATGGCAAGCCAAAAAGTTATTAGCCTTACAAAAGCAATACCAAGAATGCCTTCAAGATTTAGGATTAGGACATATGAATGCTGTTGTTGAAGAGGATTCGAATTACGCTGATGATATCCGAAAAAACGACTGCAAAAAAAATGCCGAAAGAAGGGGTAACGAAGCCACAGAGAAACTACAACAGGAAAAGATAGAAGAAGAACTTGAAAAAATTGCATATAAAAATAGAAAAAAATATAATGAAGCGATAGAAAAAACAAGATCTAGTATGGTAATAAATTTAAACAAAAATCGTAAAAGTCCTTTTAAGAAGAAACGAAAACAAGTCTCGACTAACATAAATATTGAGAGTAAATTATCGACAAGTTCTGATACTGAAAACGAAGTACCGGGTTTGTTAAAATTCAAAAATCAATATTCTAACGATAGTAGTGCTTTTTCTTGTGATGAGTCTCAAAATAGTGTAAGATCATGTAGTCCAGTTACCAGAAAAGATCAGTCAGCACAATATTCTGAACGTACACCAGAGTCGAATGTTGTTTCAACAAAAAATGTAGCAGAAACTCAAAGAAAAACTAGACGAAGTTGTGCACAGGCTTCTTGTAGTTATTGGCCATTTCTTGATACACGAATATCAGATCATATACGTAGCAGAACAATTTCTCATGCTGAATTTAATAAGCGTGAGTGTGGTCATATAGGTGAAAAACATACATCTTTAGTATCTAGTAATCGATCGAAATCTCCACAGAAATCTGTGCCGGCTGATTTGCAGACTAATGACTTACCTAAGGATGTTACAGCACCTGAAGTTACTTCCGAGGAACCTCGAACTATTCCCACTAAACCTAAAATTAGTTTACGCACTCTCGCAAAATCAAAAACTACATGTAAGTCAGAAACTTTAGGTTCTGCTGTTTGTAACAAAATTTTATCTAATAAAGTGCAATATTATGATCATAAAAACAGATTTTCTAAAGAATATAGTAACGATGATAAAAATGTACATAGAATTGACGAAGAGAGTGTTGAAGTTTGTTCAAGCACCTGTAGTTATAAGGAATATCAAGAAAAAATGAACAAAAGAGATCATGACGCCGAAGTACGTGGTAAAATAGCACTTCATAAAGTGAAAGTGCAGAAAGACTACCAACAAATGATGCAGCAATTACCAAATTTACAGAAACAGGAAAAAATTGCTGCAATTCCTTTAAGCAATCTAAAATTTCATATGTCCGAAGATCGTTTAAAAGAAATGGAAAAGAAGAAACAAGATCGTATGGAAAATGCTTATGATAAATTATTTCCTAAACCTCGGACAATTACGATTCCACCTAAATCGCCGAAAAAAGCAGTTTCAAATAACTTACCATATCAAACTATCGATGTTGAAAATGATTCACATACTCTTAACGTTGCTTCGTGGGATTTTGATTCTAAACCTTCTACTAGTACTAAACCAACTAATATTGAATCTAAGCTTATTAAAAAAATAGCAGACCAAGTTATGAGCGAAGCATCAAGTTTGGAAAATAGTACTTCAAATATTCAAACTACTCAAAATTTACAAGGTATGTTAAAAAATCTCACAACTTCGAGGGATAAATTAGTACAGGAACTTGCAAGTTTACCACCAAACAGCGAATTTCATACATATTTGGCACAAACAGGTGGACTTCAAAGTATTAATAAAATTATTGAAGCCGGTCAAGTTGTGGATAAAAAATCCACTCCAACTAAGCGAAAACGAGGCAGAAGTAAAAAGAAAGAAGGTAATCTTTTTTTAAATCATTTTAGAATAAGCAAACTTGCGGTATTGATTTTACTTGAGTAGTGGCGTTAATAGTTATTTATGATGTAGTTTTTTCGTTGTGTCATTAGTAGCTATTCTTGTTTATATAATTTTTTAACTTTTTCCAATCCAAGAAAAAGTTGTTATAATCGAGAAAAAAAAAATAATTTATATCTTGACGTTTTGAGTCTCCCTGATTCCAAAAATACAAAAAAAATTTTTCGCTTTTTTTAAGCAAAATGTCTGTCGGTCTGTTACAGCTGTGGAGCAAAAACTACTGAACCGATTTTGATGAAATTTGATTTTAGGCACTTTAAAATTATTTCATCGGCAAACTAAGCTTTTATAAGAAATCTATACAGGGTATTCAAAAATAAGGTTATTAGTTTGGGCGCATATTTGCAAATTTAGGCCAAATTCGTTTCTACTTGGCTATAAGATAGTACATGTGAGCCCCAACTGAAAAAAAAAATTTCAAATTTTTTTATTCAAAATGGCGGCCAATACAACGATTGTCCCATTTTGTGGTTTTTCCCTTGTAACTTGGCCGGTAATTATTATTATAAAAATTTCAAAACGGCATTATACAGCCAAAATATAGGGCTTTCGTCCTAAATAAGTCGATTTTCAAAATTATTTAAAAATTGCCCACCTTTAAGGAGCCAAAGTAGGTCAAAATTTTGAAATGAATTTTCTCAAAAACTGGTCCGGCCTATTTCAACAAATTTGAGTATGTTATAGACAACGTAATTCTCTATCGAAATATAAATTTTTATCAAAATTGCTAGAGCCGTTTTGGAATAATCATTTTATGAATGTCAAAATTTAAAAAATATCTAATTTCATTTGTAATAAAAATGAAAACTTGCAAATGCGTATACAGGGTGTGTATAAAGTAAGGAATATAGCAATTATCTCGGCACATAAAAGTAGTTGGAAAAAAAGCTCGGACACGTCGATTTAGATTTTTGATTGCGCATTTTTTTTTACAAAAAAAATAATTTATACAGGGTGATCTATTTCTAAGTACGACATCATCAGCGTTTTTTTTAAATGGAACACCCTATATATTCTATCATTTTTGGATTCTCCATAGAGAACTGATTTCAAAACCCTATTACACTTAGGGTTTGTGTTAATTTAGTTAGTTACTTAATTATTATTATTATTTTTATTTCTCAAAAATAAAATAAACTTTGTTTTTGATTACCCTGTATAGGTACTACTTTTCGTTATTTTATGAGATTATCATTGAAAAGTCCAGACAAAATCGTAAAATACCGTCAAATGACTCTACAGGACTCAGCAACTCTTAAAAAATACAATTTTCAAATATCTGTAGCTCCAAAATTACCAACTTTGGACTCTAGGTATAACAGGTTTTTGAAATAAGCACTCGATAGAGATTCCAAAAATAATAAAATATACAGGATGTTCCATTTAAAAAACCCGTTGATGATGTCGTACCGCCGAAATAAAACACTCTGTATAAATTATTTTAGTGTCAGAAAATGCGAAATAAAAAATCTAAATCGATGTGTCCGAGGTTTTCTCTCAAATATTTTTATATGCCGAGATAATCGCTATATTCCTTACTTTATACACACCCTGTATGTATCAATCCCATGAATATCTATTATTTGGCACTATTTTCGGTTAACAAAACGCTTCCGGTTTAACCGGAAATTACAAAAATATCAAAATTTTTAGGAACACCCTATATAGTTTTCAATATTTTGAAAGTTCGTGAAATTAGCTATTACACGATACCAAACACTTTATATTTTGATTTCCAGTTTAACCGGAAATGGAATCAAATTTCTTAATTTAAATAGAACACCCTGTATATTTTTCAATATTTTGAAAGCTCGTAAAATTAGCTTTCTGAACATACACTAGAATTTTTAAAAGACTACCGACACGTGACTTTTAAAATATTGAATAAATAATTAATTTAATTATAAATTTTCTAAATAAATATTTAATAATAATTAGCAATAAATGTATTAACTAAATTAACTAATTAAAATCACGAAATAAGTCGTTTTCATCTTTATTTATACATATAAAGGTGGTCACGTATCGGTAGTCTTTAAAAAATTTGACTATATGTATATTTTGAACTTCAATTTATGCCAAATTTTTAAAAAATGAAATTAGTATTTAAGACAGTTTATGTCTAAAAATTCTGCTTACACGCAGAAGTCCTAGGTTCGATCCCGGACAAAAGCAATTTTAAAAAATATTTTTTTTTAATATCATGTAATTTATTTATATAACAGAAAAATAAATTTAATAATAAAAACAACGGATGTGGCCATACGAAGAACTTTTTCCTGTCCGTCAAATATTATGATTTTATATTTTTTTTATTAAAATTTTATTTGATATCTTATAAATGAAATAAATTAAAGAAAATTTTAAACTATAAACTTTTAAAGAAATGCACAAAAAAAATACAACAGAAAAAAGTTCCTGGTATGGCCACATCCGTTATTTGTTTACTTGTGTAATATGGCTGAGTAAAATAGCATCAACACTGAAAATCAAGATAAGTTATTATATTATTTATGAATTTATTGGTTATTTCAGGGACGAAGATGTCGTCCAATACACTAAGAAGTTCTACTACTTCACCCGAACGGACTCAAAAAACTTCTAAATATCATCACAATTGTACTGGGGAAACAAGTGCAAGTCTTTCCCCTCCTTCAAAAAGAAGTAACAACTCTGGAAACATTAAGAAATCCGTCAAAAAACCGTCATCATTGCATGTGCAAACCATAAGCACACAAACAACACCAAGAATTGAAGAAACTGCTGGCAGTAGCATAGAAAAGAAATCAGTAACTTCCCTCTTGTCGAGAAAAACCGAATTACCTCCTGTGTTAGAGGTTCCTTCTCAAGAAGCATTATCTGAAGCAGATAATAATAAGCAAAAAGTGTCTTGTTTTTGTAATGTGGAAGGTAATACTGTAAAAAATATTACCGGCCATAAGTGCGAAATTATAATAAGAATTAATGAAGATGGAAAACCAGAAATTTGTGTTAGTCCTGTTGAAGGTAAGAGTCAAGAGATTATTGTTAAAACAGATATAGAAGAAGTTCCTCTAATCAAGAAATGTGATACTGAAAATTTAAATCAATTAAAACATAAGCCCAAGGAAGGGGATAAAAAGAAAATTAACAGAGTAAATGCCAAGCAAAGAAAAAATAAAGTAAAATTGTTCACCAGGCAAAAAATACCTCCTACAAGTTCATCAGCGGCTAATCAAGCAGCAGAGCAGAAGGCTCTTTCACAACAGCCACAAGGTAAATTATGGCGAGAACATTTAAATCAAAATTCAACAAACTCGAGTACTTCCTATTTTAGTCCACCTGACCTTCAAAAGTATTCTCAGTACACTAACTCAACACCTAGTGATGTTAGTGGTTATTTTAATTCTACCACCTATAATAGTCTTCAAAATCAATCTTTTAATATTTCATACCATCGTCAAAATACATCAAAACCATGTCAAGATTTTACTAACATTTTAAAAGATAAACCTCAACAAAGAAATATTTTAACTGAAAGCCATACTGAAAAGTCTCTTGTGGGTGTTATAAAAACATTATTAACCATGTCACGAAAAAGTGTTCAGGATTTGGGCGTTAGTTCCATTAGTGATGTTTCGACGCCTACTTCAAGTATCATCAATATTAGTACAAATTTTAATGTTCAACAAATACAAAATGCAATGAATAAAGTTAATTTTGAAATACCTAATGTAAGTCAACCAACTAGTTATTCTGCTGATGAAAGTAACGTCCATTACAATACAGTGGATAGCTTAACTGTGAGTTCTACTGACGAGTTGAAGTTTAATTCTTTCAATAACGTTTCCCAAGCGTTAGATAAGAGAAAATTAAGTTTAGACGAATATTGTGCAGAAAATTATTCCAGTGTAGTGTCTACGTATAATAAAATGGCTGATAGTTACACTCAGCGTATTCAGAGTTTATCTGCTAAAATTGATAAGTTGAGATTAGAGAAAGCTAACATTTTACAAACCTCTGGTTATGACAAAGATGGATCTACAAGATATTTAGATTTGCCAACAAGTTCCATAAATAAAAGTAACGATGGAAAAGATGCTAAAAGTTCTGGTAGTAGTACTGCTGAGCAGGAAGAATTAGAACGTCATTTGCTTTCTATAGATTATGGACTAGTAGAGCGCTTAAAAAAGATGACTCCTGAAGAATTTAATCAACAGTTTGGTTCTAAAAATGATGAAAATGGAATAGATTTAAACCAAGACAGTGTAGATCAAGAACTTATCAATCGTTTTAACAAATTGTTCCAAAGAGGCAATGCTAAAACAGATAATGTAGTACAGTTTGAGCCTGCGCCTACAGTGGTTTCTGCTTCTGAACCATTTAAAGAACATAAAGTTCCTAACGATGAACCCTTTGTACCTATATTAGCAGATATTCCTCGTTTCAGAAGTTCTACTATTGACCCTTCTGGTAAATGTAGTTGCAAAAGTACTAATCCAAAACCACCAGTTTCAAAAGGTATAACAGCTGTTAAACGTTTAAACACTGATATTCATGTAATTCCTCATGAACTCTCAACTATTGCTGAGTCTGAACTCTCAACCAAAATGCGTTGGTCACCAGATAAACCTTCATTGCCTGCTATAGTAGATTACTCTCCAAATTTAATAGTACAAATGAAACAGTTTGTTGCATTACCTGAGCTTGAGCCCACCCAAGAAAAGACTTCTAATTCTGATAATTTACCTAATATTATAACTGAAGCCAAAAGCAAACCTGTAGATAAACAGCAACACACAAACAAATCCCCTTCAGGAAAAACTGTAGAAACAGAACCAGTTGTTTTATTTGCGGCACCTTTACAGCTTGGATCTACCGACGATTTAAGTAGTGATAGTATGGAAAAGATGTTGAAAAGTTTGGGAATGGATTGGGCAATTCCAACATTAAGAAAGACCCAGGAAGCTTTAAATTTACAATCGAGTTCAAGTGCTTCAGATGTTACTTTCAAATCAAGCAGAATATTCTCAGATTCAAATTCAAGTAGTAGCGAAATTAGTTTAAGAGAAATGTTAGGAAAAAACTATTTAAGAAAGTTAGCTTCACACACCCCAACAAAATCATTGAACTCTATTTCCTTAAATACCGATCAGTTTGACGATGTGTCACCTATAATAGGTTCTAGCACCAGTCCCGATAAGAAAACTCATCGTACATCAACTCCTGTTCAAAGTCATAAACCAGAGGAAAAATCTAAAAATGATAATCGACAACCTTCTTTAGTGGCAACAAGTGAATATGAATTATCTTCTATTAAAGGTAGTTCTGAAGATAGTGTACCTAGTGAACGTCGTAATAGTTAACACAAATCAAGTCACAAGAAAAAAATATTAATGAATAACTTTTTAAATTATATATTATTTATTTTCTACTCAAATGTAAATTTAATATAATTTTATTTTATAAGTAAAAATAGGGCCTTCATTGAATTTTAATTTTGTATCGATTTTAAATATTTTAAACATTGTAATTAAAAACCACTTTAAGTGTTAGATGTGCCTTTGAGACTTGTTACTGTCAAAAAAAGTGATCGATAGCGTGACAATTTTTAAGAAGATTTTATTGTTATGTCTGTTGGCTGTAGTAATTAAATTTTGTTTGGTTTGGAAATTCTAAGCCCAGTAATATTTGTTAATTGTAGGGGCTATTAAAAAATTAAAGATTTTAGTAATTTTAAAAATGATTGCAAAACTTAAGGGGATATTTTATAAAATAATCTTGTTATATTAGTGAAATGTTTAAAAAAAATTTAATGGGAAATTGGACCTGTATTTTTTTAAAGTGCTATTAAAGTTTTAACTTTTTTATAATAATTTTTGTTTACTTTTTGAGTAAAAATACAGTAAATCAATGAACAAAAAATTTATAACTTCGAAATTCGCGCGTCAGTCAGATTGGCGAATAAACGTCAAAGCACATGCTGTTGTTTGTTTATAACCTAACTTTTGCCTCAGTGAATTCATTTTCTGTAGTAAAGTAAATAACGCACTAGTTTGTAAAAAGAGTGTTTTTTAAGCAGAATGGAATTAGACAATTTACCAGAGCCCCATGTAACAAAGAAGAAACCAAAAAAAGGTATAATATATTTGTCTTCCATACCACCGTATATTAACGTTAGCAAAACTCATGAAATCTTCAGTCAGTATGGTAAAGTATGTCGGGTGTTCCTTCAACTAGATAAAAAAGGTACGTTTTATATTATGTATAAAATAAAATTAATTAATTAATATCTTAGACGTCGAGACCAAACAAAAGAAATCAAAACGAAAATCACCGAATCAATTTACTGAAGGCTGGGTCGAATTTGATCGAAAGTCAGTTGCAAAGAAAGTAGCATTATTATTAAACAATACTCGAGTAGACAGTCGTAAAAAGTCAAAGCAATACGATTGTACATGGAACATAAAATATTTAAGAAACTTTAAGTGGACTCATTTAAATGAAAGATTAGCTTATGAAAGAGCTGTTAGGAAGCAAAAGCTTAGAACAGAAGTACAATTAGCTAAAAAGAAAACAAACTATTTTACAAGTAACTTACATAAAAAGAAAAAGCCGAATGAAGATATGGATGGACCAAAAGTTGGAAAAATAGAAGAAACAAATAATGTTAAAGAAGAAAGTGGTGAAAGCAGAAAAGAATTTTTGAAATCGTTATTTGATTAAGCTTTTAAGGTTTTATAATTAAATAAATAACAAGCTTGTAATAAACCGTATTTATTAAAGCAAATTAATATATAAACATTACAAAAGTTATTGTTTAATTCTAATTTTAGTTTCTTCTTGTTTTATAGGTGGTTCAGTTTCTCTTCCATATATTTTATTTCCATTTACATCAATCGAGTAATTATAATCGACTGGATTATTAATAACATATTCGATAGTTTCATCTATTTTATCTGGAGTAATAAAACTTGCTGACGCTTCAATTTGTTCTCGGACAAGTTTATCAGCTTCTTCAATTCTCTGTACCTCTTTTAACCTTGCATCTTGTACTCGTTGTTTAGCTGTTGTCACCATCTCGTCAAACTCCTTCTTTTCTCTAAGTTCTCGTTCTGACGAAACTTTTTTATTCCATTCATTGTTAATTTGACTGCACTTTATAAAATCAGCTTCAATAGTACGTTTATGTTGCTCTTCGTCAAACTGGATTATATTTTGTGCCTGATATTCATTTTCCAAATATTTACGTATAGACTTGATACTTGTTCGATATATATTGTGAAGTCGTTTTAATTCTTCGTATTCTTCCTTAGGTATTTTAATACGAGGACTTACTTTAAAAAGTTTAGATTTAGCAGTGGGGAACCAAAGCGGTTTTCGATGACGAACACTTTGTACATTGTACACAATAGGACATAAACTCTCAATCAACGACAACTTTTGGAAATTATTCGTTAAACGAAGCATTATTAATTATTATTTAATTTTATCTTATCTAACCTTAAAATTATAGTTTGTTGTCGAATGTATAGATGGCGCAATTAATTTGTTACGTTTGTTATCTGTTATACCGGCTTAGTAAAATCACACACAGGAGTTGTCAAAGTCAAAAGTCATATCTAAATAAGGTTTTTATGCATTTTTAGTCAATTAAAAGATCTTAAATAGTTATAAACTGTGTAAATACGAACCAACTCATAAAAATGAATAACATCAGCCCAACTACAGGTACTGCTACGTTTTTTTTTATTGTGTATATTGGTTTCTGTTAATAGTTGTTTATTCCATACACCCCCGTGTGTTTAATTATTAAAATATGTTTTAATATAGATTTATTTGTACTTATAAACTAAACACAATAAACCGTTCTATTAATCGATTTTAACATCTTGATCTATATTAATTATTACCGGTATGACGTGTCAAGTAGTCAAGTTCAAGATTTTATGAGGTACCGTTATGTTTTCTTTTTGAGATGTTAGCGTGTTGTTGTGTCGTTATTTTTAGTATATCGTGATGTTGAATAAATTAATAATGCATTGTTTGTAGTCATAATTTTGTCTTGATCAATATTTTAGTTTTTAAACATATTGAGTTCTCATTTCGTCATTAGTGTTACTAGTTTTTTGAGGGTGAAAGGTATAATTTTTCATGCATCAGTTATGACAGCTGGTAAAATTGAGCTTCATTGTATTAGTTTTCTATAATTTTAATAAAAAGCCTAATTTAATAAGTGCTGTGTCAACATTCGACATGATTAATATTGAAGATCATAGTTTGGATTACATAGAAGATCCTTATTTCATTCCACACGATAGTACAACAACACCAAGTTTAGATGATTTAGACAATGTAGAATATTTAAATGATCAGGATATATTAGACAATGAGCTCGAGTTATTTGATTTAAGACAACTCGATTTCGATGAGCTTAACGGTAATAGTTTACCTTCATTAAATGGTAACGATGAATCCGTCAATGTGGAAGCTGAATTTTTTAATGCGAAGAAAGCTAATGCTATTGTTCGAACATTTTTTAAAAGAGATATTAAACGACAAGTTCGTGTAACTTACTGTGATCTAACTAAACCTTATTTAGCTAAATTACCTAAAGAAAGTAATTTTAGAAAATATTTAGACCTTACAAATAATGGTAAGTTTTGTTTAAATGTAATTGCAAAATATGCAAGTATAGAATTGTTATCATTACTACATTTTATATTTAAAATATTATTTATAAAATATTTTGACTGTAATAAAAATATAAATCAGTTTAAAAAAAGCAACGGCTATTGTTCTGGTTGAAGTGGTGCTTATTATGGATCTCTTGAAATATTTTCCTCAAGTTCTATTATATTTTGTAGCACTTGCATATGCCCTAGTTATAAAGAGGTTTTCTTCTTTTCTTGTGCAAAATTAGTTATCGTAAGACAATCTTTTATGATTAATTTATTGCTGTATTTTGTAATTTTTATGCATTTGTATTTAAAATTAAATTGCTAATATGAGGAAATTCTACATTTTTACTCTCACCGCAGACTAACATTCAATTTTAGCAGTATTGTTTTTTGTTTTCATGTTAATTTAAATTATATGTTGTCGTACAATTTCCCATAGTTAACTTTCCATACACAAAAGTTTTGAACGTAAAGATTTATTAATATTAAATGTGGTGTATTCACAAATTTTTTGTCTTGCAGAAGAAGCTGGTATTGCCAGCGAAGGCGTTTTAAACGATTTGTCGCATTTATCTTTCGAAGAACAGGAGGCGCAAAGAGCCATTTATAGAGCCGAACTGGCACAAATTGAAGATGAAATTGCAACTTTACGCACGGTTTTGGGTTCAAAAATGAAACGCTCTGCTGAATTAAAACGTAATTTGGGAATTACAGTTTGGAAAGAAATTTCTGAAGATATGAATCAGGGAATTAAGAATGTTAAGGAGAGTAACGTGTAAGTAGTTGAAAATTATGAGGTCGTAAGTATAGAGTAGAGTTTAAATAGATATTATCGAAGACAAAAAAAATCAGTTTCTTTTTTTCATTATTGTAAGCAAGTTTGCATTAGTAGAATTATTTGTTGTTATACGCACCTGTAGTTAAGTTTTGTAGTGGCATGATTTGATTTAGTTAATTTTTTTTGTAAAATAGTTACCAGTCGGTGGAGCACAAAGTTGGACAAGTCACAAAAGCGGTTACTGATGCACCAATGTAAGTGTAATACAATTATACAATTTTATGTTGCTATTTAACTAAGAATGTAGATGTAGCAAATTAGTATTGTATGAACATTGTGTAGACTTATCTAATACAAAATTATTTCTTGGCTGCCAAATATTAAATACGAATAATCCAACCTTTAATAGCTTCAAGCGCGGCTTCAAGTAATGTATCTTCTCCTCATGTTTCTTCTACTTCTACTGTTTATAACATTCAATAACCTAGCCCTATAATAGTGTAGTGAACGAGGGTTTTACTACGAAGAACCCACGCCTTGAAGGAATTTTGATAACATTTTTTATTACTAGTTATAAATACCCTAAAGATCAAAGTTTATATTGTTAAAAAGTGTGCATTTGCTTCATCATCTTTAACATGTTAACATTTACTTAACAGTAACTTCCTGAAATTTTTCTGTGAACTTGTTGCTTAGTTAGTAATTATCAAACGTGTAAGCATTTGCACCCAAAATTTTGAAATAAAAATTCTTTTTCAGCTAGTTTTTATGATTTTGAAAATTGAATTCACAAGAAGTGGTTTAAAAAGATGATGAGGCAAATGCACACTTTTTAACTATATAAACTTCGATCTTTAGGGTATTTTGAACTAAATAAAATAATTTTATCAAAATTCGTTCAAGGCGTGGGTACTTCGCAGTTTATGCTCTTTTCAGTTTAATATGATTCCATTACTAGCCCTATAAATTAATTTCAGTTGAAATTTCTCAATATTTTGTTTTAATTAAAACATTTCATTGTTTAATGATTAAAATAAAATTAAACTTTGTACTGTTGTTTATTGTTGATGGTATAAATTAAACAATCATAAATTGTGTGTTACAGCTATCAAAAAACTACATCTGTTATTGGCGGGATCACCGGTAGCATTACTAATAAAATAGGCCAAATGAGACATTCTGAATCATTTAAGTCGATCGAAGAAAGAGTGGGTTCGGCTTACGAAAATGTTAAAGTGAGTTACTTTTTATTAGCTTAAATCTGTGAATTTTTGAATGTCGGTGTTCATTTTACTACTAACAAACTTTTCTATTCAATTTCATTATTTTTTGAAAAATGTTTAAGACGACTAATACTAATTTTTTTTTCTATAAAGACTAAAGTGTCAACGTCGAGATCTAGCTCAATCCACGACCTAAACGATCAGTCTCGTTCACGAACTGGATCTATTGCTACATCACCATCGATTGTTGAAGAAAAACCCTTACTATAAAAGATTCTCATAATAACTCCGGCCACCGTTGCCTTTAATGATGTTATATTACAATGATGTACTAACTTCTCCCATCTTTACACTGTAATTTATGTATTGCATGATTTAAAAAAAAGTGAATTACACAAAGTTATACTTATTGGTGGTCTAGTTATTTAAACAGGGAGAATATTTTATTATGTAGTTTTTGTACAGCGAATTAAGTTAAATCTTAAAAATCTCTTTCTATTTAGTTACTTAAATTTTCAATTATAATATTGAATGGAAATTTTTACTAATATTTAAGATTCAATATAAAATTTAAATAAATTAAATAAATATTTCTTTTATTTAAATTCTACCTTAAACCTTATGGGATAATTTGTTTAACAATTCTCTGACTAAAAAAGCATAAATTGAGATTTAAATTTTAATAAATTACAACGTATAATAGTAAAATTTTATTTCAATTTTTGTTCTTCTATTTGTTTCTTTGATTTTTTGTTCATTGTTTGTTTTATTTGTTGAAATGGTAAATCAAATAGCACCGTCAAAGTAATGGACACAAGTATCACTACTCCATATTCAATTAGGTTTATCTATAAATTTTGCATGTTATTACTTCAATCATTAAAATAGAAAAAAACTTACAACTTTATACGCATTGAAATATTCTGGACTTCTTGTTACACCCACATTATAAAAGTAGATTGGAAATTGTGTCAAGTACACTGCATAAGATAAACGCGTGGCTATTAAAAATCCTTTCCACGAAAGTGCACGTCCTATGAGCCCTACAAAAAATAAAATTATTTCTTTGTTAAATTTAATAAGATTACCAACCTCCTTGGTTAATGTATGTTGTAAATATAATCCAAGCGAACGAAGCACACCAAAAAATTGGGGCAAATGCTGCGTACCAAGCTGCATGTATTGGATTGTAAATATAATCTATGGAACTCATCGATGACGTTCCATAAAAAGACATACAAAAGGATGCAAAAGCCAAAACGTGACCGACGAATAATTGGTACTGCAGAAAAACTTGTTTTAAAGAAACTAAAGCAAGATAATTATTACTTTACCGAAGTTAAACTGTAATCTCGATGGTGTGTTAGTAAGTATCCTAAAAACATGCCCATTATGTACACTGTAGCTCTGTGGGAAGGTAAAATATACATGTTGTCTGCAGTGTCGAATAGTTGTTGTATTCTAAAAGATTTTAAATGCACGAATTATTTGTTTATTGTGGAAGTTTTATAATTTCTTGTATGTGTTAAATTCTGTTCTGATATAAATAATTCATTATGATTGCTTCATGAAAGTCAATTTTTACAGGCAGAAATTTAATAAACGCGATATGGAAAATGAAGGAGTCGAGTTGCCAAACGATTATTAGGTGAGTGAAAACAAAAATATATATCTTCATGTATAAATGTACAAATTATTTTAACTTACGATGTCCCAAAATGTATAAAATTTGATAAGTTTTTAGTCAACGTAACGTAATATCGCATAACTGTTGACAAAGTAGCTAGTATAAGTAGCGCCAAAAGACCTCGTTTAGGACATTTCCATACCAAAGGTATTATAATTGTACACCAAATGAACAATTGCATGTCTATACCGACATGATGAGTGTGTGTTAGACACTAAAATAATTTAAAAATGTAACAGAATAATTTTAGTAATGAAATCGACCAACCATATCTTTAAATCCAAAGTAATTATGAATGAAAAGTAAATTTCTCCACCAATACATTTTGCAATTTTCGGCATGTTGAGAAACAACTAAGTTCCATTGTGGTCCTGATCCTAACCATGGTAGAACAAAAGTACAAAATAATAAAACTGCTCCTAAAGGTGGAACAATACGAAGTAGTCTTGAGAAGTACTCTTGTAATAAATTAATTCTCTTTCCTTGTTGTAATTTATTTAATAAGGCATAGGTTGTTAAAGTTCCGGATATCATTATAAAAGGATCTGTGTATAAACTTGCGGCTCTACCTATTATCGACCATTCCTTACCAAGGCTCTGAAAATAAATTTTTAAATTTTGCGCATAAAAATTACAGAAATCTAAGTGTAAGTTATGCCTATCACATTGTAGATGGCACTAGTAGTCTTTAAATTAAAACTTGTAATAAAAGTGGAATTATAGTGCTTCGGTAAATCATGTTATCCTGATAGAAAATAGGGAAATTTCCCTCGAAATCTACTCTTTTAGCCGCACACACATGAGGTTAATTCGCACCACCTAAATTATTTTGCAAATACGACCACCGTCGCGACTAATTTTTTAAATAAAATAAATATGTTACAAATAGGAAGCTTCTTCTTACATATTATTTTAACAATGAGCGTTTCCGTTAACTCCCTTTCTTTTTCTGTAAACCAGATGAAAAACTTAAAATTTTGAGTCCGAGCGTCGATTCGCAGTAAATTCAAATCGTTGATGTTAGCCGGAGACACAATAATTATCAATAAAATATTAGGATACCATAATTAAATAGAGATTGATATTTCAAGTCACTTATGGATTTTTGTTCTCGGTTGTATTTTAATACGCGCTTCTTCGGTTCTGTTTTCCTAATTAAATTTCTCATGTTTTCGAAACTACCTCGCCACCATGTCAATACGTACACATGCCATCTCGCTTGTTCTTGAAATTATACCCAAATAAGAGGAAAATTATAAAATTACCATGACTTTGACTTTTTAAATTAACGAAAAATGTTTGGATTTGTAAAATTGGAATTTGTGATCATCAAATTAATTTTTGTTGGACAAATCAATATTACAATACTTATTAAAATTACTTCTAAGTGAACTGTGAACGCTTCTTTCATTTTAACAAAAATTAAATATTATGATTTTATTTACCTCTGCCAGATAAGTTCTGTTAATATATGGGATAAAAAAAATTGCCATGGATTTATGAGAGCCTAAAAGTAAAATTGCGTTTATACACCTTATTCCATGAACTGCTTGTATGTCGTTTGTTGGTCTTTTAGTTGACAAGAGTACATCTTTGGCTTTGATGAGTGAAAATGCAAGTAGAATTTCATCTAAAAAAAACTAATAGAAAATTTTTACAACAAAACATCAAACTTACTTATTTTTAAATGAAAATAATCAAAAACTGTAGCACAAAGAGCAATCAAAACAACCAATATAAAAAATGCACTGCAAAAATAATTTTCAACTTGTGTTTAATTTCTTCTAAAAATACAGCACCTTACTGAAATTGTAGAAAATGGCAATGGTTTTGAATGTTGCGTTTCACACATTGTTGGATCAACTTCATAATCGACACTTAATTTAGTTCCATTTAAAATTCTATTCAAAGTATTCTTCAAACTTATTTCTACATCTTTGGAATTACAGTAGTTGGGTATGCATAAGCCCCAATGGATGCTAGAAAATCGTGGTACACGATGACCTGGCTAAAATAAAACATTTTAAAATCCATTTTTGTTTTCCCCATGTTCAAGTATTACGTCTTTAATGTTGCTTTTGAAGATGTAATGTGAGTGCATTAATTTGTGTATTGCTGAAAGGTATGGACTCGATGGCATTTTGATTTGTAACGAAGCAAGACAGTATTGACCTTTAATGTTTGAATCATCCGATAATATTGATGTGCATAAATCAAAATTACCATACTGATTAATATTTCCACTGAGAAATCCTGAAGGTAACTTGGCATTGGCATCGTACACTTGAATAATTTAATTTTTTAATTCGTGAATGGAAAGTAAAAGAAACTTACTTTTTAAAGCCCACAATTTGAATTGTTTGAGAGACTTTATGTATCTAGAACTTTGACTTTTACATTCTTTGGTAACTCCTGGAAGTAAACTGAAATCTAAAGGTGAATTTATAGAATGTATTTGTTCTCCGACTTGTTTTAATATGTCTAGGTAACTGTTATCTGAAAAAAAAATAGAATGGATTTAGGTTTCAGTGGTTTTATTTCAGTAAAAAATGTCCATTAAAAACCAAAAACAATCAAAGAACGTCGTGGCGTCGTGGCTTAGTTTTCTAATGTATGAAAATCTTTTCATATTTTTAAAAATAATTTATTTAAAAAATATAGCTAAATAAAAATTAAAAAGAAATAAAACAAATCTATTTATGTAATTATGTGCATAAATAATAAATTAAGCAACCGATTAGGTATGTTTATTTATTAATATTCATCTATGAATCTAACTTTAGGATCTTCTTTTATGTAATTTTCTTTTATTTAATTATTTTAAATTTTAAGTACAAATATTTTTAATTGAATTTTTTTTGTTATAAAATATCGTAAAAATAAATTAGTGCAGCTGTGGTGCAACTGTTTAAATGCTTTGAAACGGTTGGCTCTCAGCGTTTCTGCTACCCTGTTAAAAGTAGAGCACTCGAAACAATTGCTATGCACACATAAACAACATTTGTGGTCGTTCCAGTTTGGGTGCATGACCCACTTATTTTGAAGGTTTATAAATTCACTCTCAGTTTTTAGTATGGTATTTCGGCAGGGTTGTTGAATTGGTTGAATCCTTAAGGGGGTAAGCTCCGCTACTAATTTTAATGGGTTCGACCACCTTAAATTCCGCCGTAATTTATCACTGTTTTCAAAAAAAAATTTTTTTCTTCAAACGTCAGAAAAAGTCGCCTTTGTGTCACTCAATAGGTAACGGTGAAGTTTAACTTTCCCGCCGAGGCAGGAAAAATTGTCAGAAAAGTAATTTTTGTCTGTCTAGGAGGGAAAAGTAAAATCTTAACCGCACATTATTTTTATTTTTAACGTAAAAAATGTTTTTTAAGCATTTGTAATGTAAACAATTTAATGTTTTTTAAATTTTCCTTTATAATTAGTTCGCTGCTTTTAATAATTAGCTTTTTTTACAAATTTAAGTTAATTTTAAAAAATATTTGACAATTGAACTACAAGTAATTGACAAGAGATGGTGCTCTTTCAAAAATCAAAATTTTCAGTTTTACGCTTTACGTTTGCAGAAAAAATTTAATGTTTTCTACGGAGTCAAAGTAGTTTTGTGTGACTCGCCTGTATTGCCTGACTCGCTCGCTACGCTCGCTCTTCAGCCAAACACAGTCTTGTCACACAAAACGTCACTTTGTCTCCTTATAAAACTAATAACTATTGTTAACTAAAATGCAAGGCATTTTTTTAAAATTATTAATACTTAGGTTTTCAAATATGAAATGAAAATTGATAAAAATTGCTTACAAGAGTGTCATGCTTGTAAAACCTATCATCAAGTAAAAGAATGAAAATACCTTTGTCGCGCATTACAACCGCATGTTTATATTTTACATTTTTGTAAAAAAATCGTCCAAAAGTTTTCATTTTCAAACATCTGCTTTATGTTGACTTCAATTGCGGCTGCGGCGGTGCATGTAGGTATATCAAAATTTTTACAAATAAAAAAGTTTCTCGCTTACTGAAAATTTGAGTATCTGTATAGTGAATTCGAAATTTAGCTGTTATTTAAAAATAATAATAAACAATATTCGAGAAAAAAAATAATACTGTTGGAAGCGGTCACTTCTGTACTTCAATTCAAAAAAAGAATTAGCTCGATAGCTCAATTAGACTAATTATTGTTAAGAAGATGTAAAGATTAAAAAGCGTGATTTTTAAAATTACTCATTTTTTGATGTTTTTTCGAAATAAAAAAGTTCACGACTCCGGGAAAATGTCGTAAATGCCCATTCCATGTGCCCAATCAAAATCCATAAGGTCCCATCTGGTTCTAAGCCAAAAAAATTATTTCGTGAACCCGATTTTTGATTTCTTTTTCGCTCCACTGGCACTGGCTCCACTATTATTGATCTACTTTTATAGTAGAGCTCTCGCAATATCTCCGCGACTATGACCGCCTACTTCAAGCTAGCATTTAACCACGTTTTATGCCGGTAAAAACGAAATATTGTGCTAAAAATGATACACGATAAAGATCATGCAAACTTAAAAGCAGTTTAATATTTTTAGATCGATCATGTGTCCGAAGTAGATATAAAACGTGGTTAAGCGGTTGCTTGAAGTAGGCGCCCATAGTCGCAGAGATATTGCGAGAGCTCTAGTTGTGAGTGTGACCCTTCTTTTCTACCCTCTCTATTAACCCACTGACCCACTTAAAACAATTGAAGTTGAAGTTTCTCCTTTGTATTTTGATTTTTGAGCCATTAAACTTTAATTTAAATTAAATTTTGAATGAATGATAAAATGTTCTTCCTAAGTGAAGCTTTCTCATAGTTCAATTCTCAATATCCAAGACCGTAAAAATCAAATAATCAAAATCTTATAAAAGATTTTGTCTTTTGTCTTGTCTTATAAAAGACTGTCTAAATAAAATAGTACTAATGCTTGGTGTTAAATTTTAACTTTATTTTGAAAACAATTTTGGACAATTTTAATAGCTCATTTGATACAAGCCTTTGTAACATTGTCACTTTGTCCTTCGCAAAGCATACGATCAAGATGCACATACCTAAAATACGTGCGTATTTTTTTTTCAAATCTAATTGTAATTCATCTGAAACGAATTTTTGCAATACGCGGACGTCGTGTAGGTCATTTATATAAACATTCATCATATAAAATAAATAAGTATATATAAAAATACATGTTTTGAATAATTTAAATGTAGGGATATAATATGCAGGGGCGGTGTTAGACGGTAAGCGATGTAAGCTTCTTGTAGGAGCGCAACATATTAAGGGCGCCGAGAGATAGCCTCATTGTCATTATAAATATTTTACAAAATTGATAATAATAATAACAGAAGCTTTTGGATCTTTTATTTTTTGCATGTTTAGAAGTTATTAAGGCCGTTTCACACTTTTAGACCTCACTGTAAGTGTATACGACTTTGGAAGCTATAGGACCGAATGAGACAAAAAATTCCCGGAAAATTAGCTGATGATTAGCTGTCACTAATCATTCTGGAACCCAGAATCTGGATATATTAAAGTAATAAGCTTGTTGAGCTGGGAGTAACAAAAAAAGAAATAAAAGCAAGATTGCCCTAATACGAGGATTAAGCGATTTTGACCTTAAAGGCTTCTCACATTTTTTATGAGCTTCGAGAGTCTGATCTGTGTATGGTCTTTGGAATTGGAAGACAGTTTTGGTAGGTTAGGCGGTGGCAAATTATTTTAAACTTGCAGAGAGGCGCCAGAATAGGTAGCGCTGCCACTGATAATATGATGTGTTAATTTTCATCTAATATTAAAAAAATACATTTTAGTATTCCAAGTTAGTAAGATTTGTGAACAAGAAATCTCATTAAAAGTTGTTGGTTTTTTCTTTTAAAATTGTATTCATTTTAGTGTATAATTCGATGCACATGATTAGCATTTGAAGCACTAGGAATACTAGGATATCTTTCTGATGATGGCTTTTTGTATAAAATTAAAAAAAAAGTATTAAGTATATAGTGCTATTGTGCCATGTGTAAAAATTTCTGTAATGTAGAAGTCCAGTTCTTATTGTTGTCTCTTCATTTCTCAGTGAATTAATAGAGCTTTTTATTACTTTTCTCCTACTACGTCCTGTTCTTCCCATATGAAGGTTTTAGATTTGCGAAATATCCTACAGAGGGTCCGGGTCGTAGCCAGGGGTACGCCAGGGCAGGCTGAGCCTACTTTGGAAAATTTTAAACCTGTTCTAGCCAGAGCTTGCTAAGCATTTCGCAATAATAATAAAACGATAAGGTCCTAATTGGCGCCGAAGAAGAAAACATTGATTTAAAGAAGGTCAAATTTTTGCAAACTTTGGATAAAAAAACTTCCATCTTTAGAAGAGATTATAACGATGTAGAATTTTATGCAGATGCTGGACCAAAATACTGGTACAGTATTTCAGCACCCTGCAAATTTTGTATCGTTTAAGCAGCTACCTGTCATATTTTTTCTCTTTAGTTTTCCCCTAGCGCCGCCCCTAAGATCAAAATGGAGATAAGTTTTACCTTCCCTTGTTCAGCTCTTCAAGCACTTCCATTTGAGACCAATCTCGATGAGATTGGATCAAAATTACTCAATTTTTATTTTTATATTTTTATTATTAGCCTTATCATTGATACCCGCTGATTTGCCTGTAAATCGGCAGCCAGAAGAGATAGAGCTTCCGTTTAATTTTTAGTGTGACTGTATAATTTAATTAAACCTTATCAGTTGATTAATTTGTAATCTAAATTTTTTAATTATAAGTTTGTAAAGTAATTGAATGTTGAATCTTGTTTACAAGATTACAGAGGTCAACAGATTTATGGAAACCCAGAAGAGAGAAAACCCTGATTTTAGCTTTTCATGCTCCCTTGAAATTATTTGAGCCTGCCCTGATAACACAGTCTGGCTACGGCCCTGCAGAGGGTAGAATATGGTATGAATACAATTTTCACATCTTTTCTCATCAGATGGACTTCTTTGGTCAATACTCTACCTGTACTTAAAAGTAAGAACGCCTTTTTTTGGTTTATTTTTTGAAGAGCATTTAACAATCTCAAATCCCGGGTATAATATAGATCATATAGATACACCAATTAAGCAAAATCTAAAAATAACCTATCCTTATTCAGGGGCTGATCTAGGTTTTTCTATTGGCTATTGAAGTACAATGAGGCCCCATCTTTTGTTAGATTAAGAATCGTTAAATTGAGGTTTAAAATTCATTTTTGTTTATAATAATTCAATTTTTGTGGGCCCTTTAACACTTGGAGACTTAAGCCCTATTAGTCTATGTAGATCCGCCCCTGCCCTTATTTATTATTATTAAATTAATTAAATCTACAATGGTTTACCTTCTTGCCAGCATTTCGTAATATTTTGTAAACACAATTTTCCGTTTCTTTGATGCACTTCTTCGTTTCCTGTTTCACTCAACTGCATATCTTTTACAACGTTTTCCGATTTCCACGTTATTTCACCTCTTTCCAAAGATTGCACGTTATAAGGAAACAAAGATAAAAAATTACTTTCGTTAAGAAAAACATAAATATAATTTTCTATCGATGATGGTGGTCGGAAAACTGTATTTAAAATTTGATTTGAAGTAGCACAAAGCGAACTTATTATTAACGTTATTAAAATAAACATGGAAAATATAAAAAATAAGTACATCGCGTAAAAATGAATTAAAATTGTAGCATTTATATTGAATTAATCTATATCGACAATTTTTCTTTAGGTGTTCGAATTGTGTAATTTTTTAACAACAGCAAATACATCACTTTTCAAAGTGGGTTATTTACTTTGAACTGTTTTAACACTTTTTTTTTTATTTAACAAATCCAATTGATTTTGCTTGAAGATTTTTTTTTTAATAAGTAGGGGTAACTAAAACGTATCTACTACTTAGTAATATCATGTAATATAATATTCTTAATGGGTGTACGAAGAGGGTTCAGAATAACAATGATTGTGTGTGTAAGTTACGCAATTTTTATTTTGTGTTTGCAAATTACAAATTCATCATATCATACAAATTATTCAAATAAAATCATAAATCTGAGTTCGTTAATGGCCTATACCGATTCATAAATAAAGAATGTTCTTTGTATACATCTCGGCTATTAAGGGACTGATTTTTAATCAAATTGAAGCGTATCTGGTAGGTCTTGGTATAGGAAACTCTATTTTACACAATTTCCATAAACCTACCATAAAAATATTCAAAAACAGACTAAATTTGAAAACGACGAAAACTCATAATCAGATTTTGTTGGAGTTTAAGTGGTAAATATTTTTGATGGTTCAAATATTTGGAAAGCTATCGTTCATTTATGAGCAGACTTGAAATAAAATTTGAGATAATCTATCTTAATCTACTTTATCTTATTATTTATGAAATGTCGTTTTACATAGCTTTAAAAAATTAGGATCTTTTCGGTCAGCCAAACTGAATTTTTAAAGAAATTTCAATTTTGTAAGATAGCTGACACCAGAAATTGTTACATTTTGCCTCCTTGAGTACCTACGTAAACTATGTATTTAATAACCCTTTATCGACATCCTTTCTTATGAGTTATGGGATTTCTTTTGGTTTTTGATTTTGTTAAATTTAGTTTTGCCATTCCGTTTAATTTATTTTTATAAATTGTGGAAACTGTTGATTTTGCATCGTCAAGTCCCAAGAATTTGTCTTTAATTAAAACGTTTCGTTAATGGGAACTGAGGATGATGTTAAATGGGAACAATTAAGAGGTATGGTCCTGAACTTTTATAAAGAATAGGGCGTTAGCCAATATCTTGCGTACTACATATGGAGGGAGCGAGTGCTCTCTCTCTTTGTATCTCATGGCCGGTTGCTGGTACATTTTTGCTTAGCTCTAGCTAACTTAGCTAGAGCTAACTTATGGAACCCATAACTCGTCAAATCGGGTTGCTCGACGGTCGGCTAACATTTAAAATTGTCGTGTAACTTGGATAGAAATAACGTCATTCTGTTTTTCGACAATAGATGGATTGTCAAAAGAATAACTAATACGCGCTCGTTTATAAATAAACGTCACTTGATGTTACAACTTTTTTGATCAAAATATACGTATAAAATAATTATTTTTTTAGAGATAGCCAAACCCAAAAAAATAATACTAAATATGATTAATTTAAGTTGATAATTTGTATTCCTTAAAATTAATTAAAGAAAGCACAAGAAATGCAAATTCCTGTAGGCCGGTGATTAAAAATTTAGAAAAAGAAACAAATTCTCGAACCTTTTAAAAAATTTTTTAAAAGAAAAGCTTAAAGAAATATTTTGCATACATCAGGTAAAATAATGGACAATAATTTTTTTTAACAATAGGCACTCCAAAAACAGATAGAAATTTTGTACATTTAAACGCGATTGACAATAACAAACAAAACAAACACCAGCGCCACGAGCGTACATAACTTGACTTAAGTTAGCTGCAGCTAAAATAACCGGAGAAAATCAGTAGATATGAGAATGGTTAAAGTTGACTGGCCATCGAGAGACAGAATGAATAGATATCTATTCGTCAGTAGATAACTCTCTTTTGAGAGACTCGCAATAAAATGATGCTACCAGATGTTACCAGACACATTTTCGTTATAGCGCATTGGCTCCGCCCTATTCTTTATAAAAGTTCAGGACCATACAATATATTTTCAAGTTATAACAGTGAATGAAATTAACTTGTATAATTATTTATAGATCTTAGTAATAAATTCAAATTCTTATTCGTTTCAATTAATTGTCATTCTAAATTTGTTTTTATTTCATGTAATAGCCTTTCTCGAAAGTTTTATTACTTAAATTAAGATCGATTTCAATTCAATACATGTATTAATTAATTTGCACTATAATAACTAAACGATTGATATAGGTGTACTTATAACAAACTAGTCATAGGTATTATAAAAAGACCCATTTAACTGAATAGTCGCCGAAAGGCGGGTACCTTTAGCAATAACTAACAGCAATAACTAAATGAAAATAAAAATTTTTCTATCTCCCTTAATTATAATACATACTATCCTTTTGATATTTGGAATATACACTAAAATAATTCTTTTAAAAAGAATCGACAAAAAAATGGCTACTCTCTACAATGTCTCTGAGAGCGTGGCAGCTGGACTGAAATTAAGGTCTTCATGCTACACGCCCGCAAACATTAACTCCTAACTTATAAACGGTATTTGGATTGTCCACTGGCAAAGTAACTACTTTTTACAAAAAAAGTAAGATTTTACTTTGGCATCTCTCTCAGGTGGGTTTCCCGCCCTTCTCACCAATTAGAAGTTTTAACAGTCCTGAAGCCTTAAGCCACTGCTTTTGGAAGCCAACCAGATTTTCGTGTTCGCTGGCACTCAAATAGCTTATTCCCAAAAGATGAACCTGAATACGATCACCCCGACTTTTCTGTAACAGGCCCATAGTCTATACATGTTGTACGAGATCAAATGTTCTAAAGGCACCAATTTACTATGCACAAAAATCTAAAATTTATATCGTGAAAAAAAAAGTTATGGGTGTTGGAAGTCGAAACTTGATAAATTTTGTAGATTTATATTGTACAAAAAGAACAATTTATCTTCTTTTTTTAAATTTAAAAATCCATATATTTAAAACGCGAAGCCTTTTCTTGATATATAATAATAGCCTACTTCTACTGGACCGATTTTGATAATTTTTTTTTTAATTGAAGCTCTCGACCAACAGATGTCAGCACTAATTATTTTCTTTAAATTACCAATTTCATACATTTTTTTAAATAATAAATTATTACGAGTAATAATCTTATCCTTATCTCCCCACTTTAACAAAGTTCGATAACGTTAAATTACGGATACGCCTATTTTGTACATTTAACAACGATCATCGGTGTAGGTAGTAAGTGCATTATAATAATTTTTTAAAATTTCATTTTTCTAACATTAAATTTTATAATTTAAAATAATCCAATTTTGAAAATTATAAATGAGAATAAACGTAGATATTTGGTTTTATACGATAAGGTCTTGGCACATTTGGTCATGGTGATAAAATTTTCAATACTTTTATTCCACAGTACGTTTCTAATGCGCGATTAGTCAGGTCGGTGCCTGCATTTTTAATTACGTTTCGTGCTTTTGTGCCTTTTGGATTTTTGAGGCGGATTTTTAAGTTCACCTCTTTGGCTTAGTCATCTTCAAGGTTAGTTTTATTATTTTTTTATTAGATAGTCAACGTGTTTTCTGATTTTGTTCATACTTTAAGTGAGTCAATACCTTATTACTCATTAATTTGTGATGTAACTAATTAGTAGTTCAAAATTTTGTGAGGAAAAGGGCAGTATTAATGTTATTTAATAATGAAATGAGATATTTTGATTACTAGGGGGTTGGTAACGTAAGTAGCATTTGATCCTTTTCTCATTTTATATTTTTCTAACGCATTCATATCTTCAGAAACTTCGTCGATTTCGACGGGGGTGCCCGCTAGTAACTTTCTATTACTGAATAATTACTATATCAAATTGAAAAAAAAATCAACTCTATGCCTTATTTAAAAACTGAGAAAAAAAATGTTTTTGAAAGATTTAGCTCATGAAATTCGCTAGTTTATGGTAGTCAAAAACCAAGATTCATTGAATTTCTCGAGTTTAAAATGTCTGTACCTATCTTAAGAGGAAGAATACGTCGTGATTATGTACCGATTTATGCTGATATTAGGAAAGGTTTTACAAGGTTTCTACTAAATATTATTGAATTTTTTTTGTATATTTTAATTTAAATGCTCTCTTAGAATGTTAAGGACTATTTAAAATTCTATTTTTATTATTACTTTATTAATTAGAGCTGTTTGATATCATTGAAAAAGTGGTTACTTTCATTGCCCATAGCTCTTATACTGAAAATATTTTTAAAATTCAAACGAGTCAACCACATATTACAATTCTTTAACTACGAAATGCTTCATTAAAAAATAAGTTTGTATTAACTATTTGATCGTAAAATCTGTTCGAGTAGAACAATGTTTTACAATTTTGGATAAATATATGTAGCATGGCTATATTCTATCTTTCAGATGCTATTACATTCGCACTTCATGTTCAGTGTTCAGTGTTCCCGCCCCCGTCGCTCCTTGTCATAATATTTATTTTATTTCTTACGTTTCACTTATATTAGATAAGCTTCTTCAGAAAAATTAATGAAATTATAAAATTATTTTTTTTAAATATGTATTAAAATTTTTTTATTTTAAAAACAAAATTTTTTATAAAATTCAAAATTTTTAACTTTTTCCAATCCAAGAAAAAGTTATAATCGAGACAAAAATAATAATAAAAATTTTATTTTTGCATTTCTCGACGTTTTGAGTTACGATGATTCCAAAAATGCAAAAAAGATTTTTCTTTATTTATTTATAATTTATGTATGTCTGTAACTCTGTGGAGCAAAAACTATACTGAACCGATTTTGATGAAATTTTATTTTAGTAACTTTAAAATTATTTCATCGGCAAACTAAGCTTTTATAAGAAATCTATTCAGGGTGTCAAAAAGTAAGGTGGTTATTTTGGGCGCATATTTGCAAATTTGGGCCAAATTCAATTTTACTTGGCTATATAAGATAGTGTATGTGAGCCCTAATTGAAAACAAAAATTTCAAAATTTTTTATTTAAAATGGCGACCCATTGGCATTGTACAGCCAAAATATAGGGCTTTCGTTCTAAAGAAGTCTATTTTCAAAATTGCCTACCTTTAAGGGGCCAGAGTATGGCAAAATTTAGAAATGGATTTTCTCAAAAACTGGTCCGGCCGATTTATACAGATTTGGATATGATATAGGCAACATGATTCTCTATCTAACTGTAAATTTTTAAAGACTTGTATGATGCGGATTCGGAGTTATGATTTTTTGAATGTCAAAACTTCAATAATCTCTAATTTCTTTTGTAATAAAAATGAAAACTTGAAATTGGATATTTATATCAACCCCATGAATATCTATTATTTAACACTATTTGCGGTTAACAAAACGCTTCCGGTTAAACCAGAAATTAGAACAATATAAAAATTTTTTGGAACATCCTGTATATTTTTAAATATTTTGAAGGCTCGTAAAATTAACTTTGACACGATACCAAACACTTTATATTTTGATTTCCGGTTTAACCGGAAATGGAATCAAAATTCTTAATTTAAATACAACACCCTGTATATTTTTCAATATTTTGAAAGCTCGTAAAATTAGCTTTCGTAAAATTTAACAAAGAAATGAAATTTTTGAAACTGTTTATACCTGAAAGTACCGATTTATGCTTATATTAGGATAGGTTTTACAAGGTTTCTACTAAATATTATTGAATTTTTTTTGTATATTTTAATTTAAATGCTCTCTTAGAATGTTAAGGACTATTTAAAATTCTATTTTTATTATTACTTTATTAATTAGAGCTGTTTGAAATCATTGAAAAAGTGGTTACTTTCATTGCCCATAGCTCTTTATACTGAAAATATTTTTAAAATTCAAACGTGTCATCCACATATAACAATTCTTTAACTACGAAATGCTTCATTAAAAAATAAGTTTGTTTTAACTATTTGATCGTAAAATCCTTTTGAGTAGAACTCAAAAGTTATAATTTTCGTACTTTTTCTGTAGAAAATAGTACTTTGTTTTATTAGGAGACAAAGTGACGTTTTGTGTGATAAAGATTTTACATTGTCTGTCTAGACAGAGAAAAGTACTTTGCTTTTTCGACTTTTTCTGACGTTTGAAGAAAAAAATTATTACCCGAGGATGTAAAATTAAAAATAAGGAATAACAATTTCAAAATTGGTCCCTCCAAGTTTTTTTATCTAATTAACCTAATTTTTATCAAAATTTAAAAGCAGGTATAGTGTAATCAACGAACCAAAATTTATCCTGATTTTCGAACTTTTTTTGTAACAGCGAGTTTTTTTTCTTAATCGGTCGAAACCATTCCTGTGAGTTTGTGTATAAAATGTCTCAACCCAATTTTGACCGGAAGGCCCTTATTTTTTGACTTTAGTCAAAGTTTAGTGTAAAAGTTTGACTTTTTCAAGTTTGAATAACTTCGCTTGTATTGGTCGGATCGGGACCAAAAAATTTCCCTTTTGTTTGTAATGAATCTCTCTTTAAAACTGCCTACATTAAAATAATCTATATGAATTTCCTAACCCAAAAAAAAATCAGAACTGCCGTCATTAGTGAGTCGTAGTTTTTTAAAGAGAACTCGAGTAATAATTAATATTACGGTATGAAACTTTAGGAAGTTGTAGCTGATATAGTAACAAATCCATATTGATTAATTGGGTCCAAAAATATTGAGAACAAAAACTAAAATTTGCATTTTGGTTAAAATTTTCTAATTCATATTTATTGTGAGCAATTGGTGGTATCGTAATAATTTTTCCCTTGAAATGTTGGAAATATAATGCTCTTTCAGATGAAACCAAAGACAATCACATTAGACCACGTTTTCTTCCGATTTCGTGAAAAAAGAAAAATAAAATTTTTCAATTATTTACCCACAAAACCAATTTTAGTGGTCGAAATGGTTGACTTTAAAACCAGTTTTAATGTTCAAAAATAGTTTATAGCAGTTCTTCATGATTAATTTCCAAAAATATGTAAAAGAAGAATTAAATTTCGACCACTAAAATTGGTTTTGTAGACAAACAGTTAAAAGATTTTCTTTTTATCTTTAAAGAAATCGGAAGAAAAAATGGTCTGATGTGATTGTTTTTGTTTTCATCTGAAAGAGCATTAAATTTCCTACATTTCAAGAGAAGAATTATTGGAATACCACTAATTGCTCACAACAAATATGAAAAAGAAAATTTGAACCAAAATGCAAATTTTAGCCGTTGTTCTTAATATTTTTGGACCCAACTTGTAATATGGATTTGTTACTATATCAGCTGCAACTTCCTAAAGTTTCATACCATAACATTAATTAAAACTCAAGTTCTCTAGAAAAAACTAATAAACTATAACCGACCAATGACGACGCTTTTGAATTTTTTTTTGGGTTAGGAAATTATTATAAATAATTTTAACCCAGGCAGTTTTAAAGAGAGATTCGTTACAAACAAAAGGAAAATTTTTTGGTCCCGATCCGACCAATACAAGCGAAGTTATTCAAAAAATAGTGAAACGGAAACTTGAAAAAGTTAAAATTTTACACTAAACTTTGACTAAAGTCAAAAAATAAAGGCCTTTCGGTCAAAATTGGGTTGAGACATTTTATACACAAACTCACAGGAATGGTTTCGACCGATTAAGAAAAAAAACTCGCTGTTACAAAAAAAGTCCGAAAATCAGGATAAATTTTGGTTCGTTGATTACACTAGTAATCAAAACAAAAATAATAAAAAACTAATTTTAATTTAATTTACAAAAAAAGGTAAATAAAGAAAAGCGATAAATAATTTAACTTTTTTTGCATTGATTGCCTATGTTTAAAGCGTCTTTTATGAAATGAATACGACCGTAAAGCTGGCCTTACATGCCAACTTCTAAAAGCTAGCTTTTTTTTTCTAAGCCAATAGAAACCTTGCATTTCCAGCGGCAGACGCTAGAAGTTAAACTTGAACCAACTTTCTAGCTGCTGCCGCTGGAAATGCAGGATTTCTATTGGCTTAGAAAAAAAAGCTAGCTTTTAGAAGTTGGCATGTAAGGCCAGCTTTAGTAAACATCCAAACGGTGCTAAAAGAATACTGTTTGTAAACATAAACAAAGACGACTTGTAGAAATTTCAGATGGTATAGTAGTAGCTTGTGTGGTAAATAAAATATAAGAATTAGAAATTTGCAGTTTTAGCTAGCGCGTTCTTCCTCTTAAGTAACGAATGAGATCCAAATCTGAAACTTTACTATTATGTACATTGGTCATCTACCATTCAAATCCACTATTTAACTCAATTTCACCAAATTTGCAGATTCGCGAGTTCAAAATCTATCTCGTGGTTTTTGAATAAGATCGAAAAAACGGAAAAAATACGTTTTTGTAATTTATTACAAAAGAAAGGAAAGGAAAGATAGAATTTTGTCACTTTTTTTTTACAAAATGTAATCGAGTTTTTGTAAAAACTAATGCTGTAATTTTTTGGTTTTCTTGCTAATGACTCCATTGCTTCCATTGCATAAATTCGCTAGAATTCGGTTATTAATTTATGAATATTTTCCATACACAAACGCCACACTGTTCATCGTGTGTGGCTAGTGTGTGGTATACTTTATTTATTATTATCGAACTGTCATGTTTGTTTATGAAAAAATTCGATCGAACATAACCTCAAATATTTATTAATGTAAATCAGTAAATAAGTGCTTTTAAAAAGACAAAATTGGAATTAAACCATGCAAATAGATACAATTTGTAGAGTATGTTGTCAAAAGGAAAATCTAATTAAAATATTTGAAAATGATTTGTCGAAAAAGATCATGATAATATGTGCTTCTGTACAAGTAAGATTTTGAAAATAAAAATATAATTTTAAATTTCTAACAATGTTAACATTTAATTTAGATTGAAGAAAACGATGGACTACCTCAACATATTTGTAAAAATTGCAAAAATGACTTAGATATTAGTTTAAAATTTAAAAACTTATGTGAGAAATCAGATCAACTATTTCGACAAGTAGAAGATATCAATATAAAGAGTGAACCTTTATTTTATAAAAGCGGCTTAAAGTTAGACCAAAGTACAATTCAAATAGATAGAGTAGCTGAAGTAAAGACTGAAATAAACAAAGCATTAACTTGTAATAAGTGTTCGAGATGTTTTCAAACTAAACGTTCTTTATCCGTCCATATTAGTAAAGCACATGGAACTAAATCATACACATGCAATCTTTGTTGTTCACGATTTTCATCAAAATATACATTGGTTCTTCATTCATACAAAAATCACAATGTAAGAGTTAAAAATCAACATCAGTGCCATATATGCGGGCGCTTATTCAAATATTCAGGAGAACTGAGAAATCATTTGTTGTCACATAACGGCATCAAGCCGTATAAATGTACCATTTGTGAAGCAAAATTTCTTACTAAACAAGCACTAACTAAACATGTAGCCAAACATGATGGTGTAAAAAAATATGAGTGTTGTTATTGCCCGAAAAGCTTTAATCATCCCAGTAATTTACAAGTGCACATGAAGAAGCTTCATCAAGAACAAGAGAGGTACTCTTGCTTAACATGTCACAAAGAATTAAAATCGCGACGCACTTTACTTTTACATTATAAAATTCATGCAAACGATCGTAATTTTTTATGCAATCAATGCGAAAAGGCGTTCATTAATAAATACGATTTGGGTAGACATTTAAAATTGCACGAAAAGAAAAAATTAATAGAAACTGGTACTTATGATTCAACACAAGATGATAATAATAGAATTAAGAATATACTTCAATGTGAGCATTGTGGAAAAATTTTGACTAGTTCTGGAGATTTGAAGAAACACTTACGTGTTCATTCTGGCGAAAGACCTTTTAGTTGTACGGAATGTAGGAAAACATTTAAAAGTTCTAGTTCTCTTCGTTGCCATGAAAAAACACATTTAAAGGTGAGAAAATTATTAAATTATATTTCTGACCTAGGATATTTTACAGTATATAAATCTAACTCATAAAAGTCATAGGATGAAATTTTGATTGAAAATATCTAGGGACAGTTATTATTATTATTTTGTGGACGTTTTAGTTTGATAAATGAAATTTGAAAATTGATAAATGTTGTGTGTTTTAGAGTCAACCCTACGTTTGTAATCACTGTGGTCGTGGATTTTCTCAATCTTCAAATTTACGTACACACGAGAGACTACACACTGGTTTTAGACCTCACAATTGCTGTATATGTACTAAGTCATTTAATAGGAAACGCGATTTAAATAATCACATACTTAAACACGAAGCAAAAGTAGAGTAAATGTAATGACAATGGCATACACACTATGCAAGCCTGAATTTAGACCTTTTAGCAAATGCAGCTAATCAATGGAGGGAACTTTATTTAAGATGTGTGTGAAATTGTTTTTATTTGCATTTATGCTATTGTGGTATTTGAGTCGTTTGGACAAGGTATAGGTTGTAAATGAATTGCTAGAGAGATTTTATGATAGACTGATTTATAAAAAGACAAAAAATTAGTTGAAACTGTAATAGTTAAATTAATTTGTAGTTATCATTTGTTGATAACTGATTGATAACTGATGTTTCCACTGTAGATTCTTTAAACAAAAAATAATTTTATACGCTAATCTTAGGATTGAAATGATTTTCCCATCATCAACTTCTACAATTCTTTTGAATTGTGTTTAGACCTACAGCTAAATGATCAACTTGAACAGCAAGAACACATCAATCAATGAAGAAATTTTAAATAACGTTACTTTTTTAAATAATTTGCTTAAAATAAAGAAAATTTATTATTTGAATTCATTACTTTCTGAAGTTGTTTTTGAACAATTAATTTTTCAATAAATTTGAAAAGCTCATGGGATATGAATAGTCTGATTGTATGAATATCTGGTCAAGTTGTGATGAATGTATTTGTATATTATTTTAGTTTCAGTGTGTATAATGTAAATTAATTTGAACAACCAAAAACAATTCTCATAACTTATGTTTGGGCAAATGTTTTGGACATTTGAGCACCACTGTATTAATTAATATTAGCGTAACAAAAATATTTTTGAATTTATTAGTATACAGAAGCAATAGTTTGTATATGTTTTGTGTGAACTTAATAATACGACATTGTACATTTCTGCTTAGATCACAAAATATTAACAATTCTACTCTTATATTAAAGAACTACATGGAAGTAATTTTGTCGATTTAATGCAAAACGTGAAGCCAAACGTCTAATGCTGGCTTTATTATTTCAAAGTGTTTTGCACTATATGCGACAATATTTGTCACGTTTATAAACTTCCAATTTGTAGTTTATCAAAAGCACAATTAATATAACAGCCATATTTGTTAACTATGCCGACAATTACAAGTGTAATTAAAATATCTACATTTTGTAAACGAAATTATTGTATATTAGAAAATTAAGAGTAAGTACATGAAAATTAATTTCATAAAAAAGTATTTTAATAACACTCAACATGTGATAAATTTTATATAAATTGTAAATTTTTAAAACATTTAAACATCTTGCAATGTAAAGATTGCAACAACAAGCAAAGAGCTCAATAAATAAAAGAGATATTTTACTAACAAAATAATTTTCAAACTCCAATAAGATCTCACGTATCACTTTTATTCATGTTGCTCTTCAATAATTATAAAATATAGAGATTTTATTCTGTGCATTGTTAAAGCTATAAAGCTGAGACCTAGTCATTTAATTGTCAGTTTCTGGTTGTAGATCAAACCAAAATGTGTTAGACTGAGTAAGATTGAACTTACTAAAGTCAAGAATTACCTGTAAGAAAAATATAACTATTTTTGTCTTTAAAAAGTTTTAAATCGTAACGTACCTGACCCATTACATTACTTCCTGAAAATAGCTGCTTTTGAGTTGCAACTGTAACTTGCAATTGCTGAGAATGTAGCTCTCCTTGTGACATCACATACTCAAAAGTAATATCATAAACTGGATTGTAATTGTCTTTTATGACCTATAAAAATAAAAAGTTATAAATAGCATATTTTAAAACTAATTGTAACTTACAGGTGTTTTTCTCTTGGTTTCCTTAGCCCTGCCTGGGAGAAGATAAAGCTTAACATATGGATCCGGTATATTAGACGGATCTTTTGCTATCGGTAAGTTGCTGTAACATTTTATATCAATTTAGTTTAATTTTTACCACTTAGAAAATACATACGCTATTTTATGAATCACAATAATAAGCTTTTGGCGTTGAACACTGTAACGTAAAGTTAACTGTATTCTTCCAAGTCCTGCTTCTCCAGCAGATCTAAAATTGATTATTATTAATATCTGTAACTTATCAAATAATTGAAATTCGTACGAGGTAGTACTTAATTGTCTATGCATTAACATATCTGTAGGTGTAAGAGGAGGCGATGCCGACTCTAAATTCATAGTAGTTTCTTCAACACACTCTTCGGCTTCTTCAGTAAAACTAGCATTCGCTTCCATATTGCTCTTTAATGAACCTTCACGAGAAATCAATTTTTTAGCCGAATTTGTTCTTTCTAAATTAACAAACATAGTTTACACTTTTGTCAAATAATTTCATAATAAATTACCAAAACTTCCACTGGACGAAAGAGAATCTTGTCTTTTAAAACTACTTTCTTCTTCTTCCTCATCTTCATCTGTTTGAGGTTTTGCACGTTTTAAAATCTACAACTTTTGAGTTACTACTACGTTAATTATTGTTGTTTTCAATATACAAACTTTTAAATGCATCGAAAATACGAGTTTACTTTCTGGTCCACTTTTTAGTAATCCGAACGGTTGTAAATTAACTGCAAGATTTGGTTTTTCTGAAAGTGCACTTATGTTATACGTAAGTTGTCCTAAACCAGCTCCAGTTTTATGATCGATAATGTTGAAGTACAAAGTGTCAGAATCTGGATTAGCTACTAAAAAGTTGAATCCCTCTTCCCAAACTGGATCGCTCGTTTTCTTGTGAACGTGGGTTTGTTTGCTGTGTTTTCCAACTGTTAATAAGACGTACGTGTCTGGTTTACTTTGAGTTCGGGCTTGCTAAAATTGAAAATGTACTATCGAGGTTTTATAGATTTGAGATGGCTTGAGAATGGGTTATATAGTAACTAAGTGCTATTCGTACTTTTGATTTATAACAATTCTTAAACTTTCTCAAAAATATTGCCATTTTTGATTTGTCCTTACTGGTAAACCTTTGGCCGAATCGATATAAACAGTTAACAAGGCGGTGCTCATTGCTGTAACTTGTAGCATTTGAGTTTCTTTAATAGCCTAATTGTACAAAAAATTAATTTGTTTTACTCGATTGTATGCTAATACTAACCGCAGATAAATCAGAGTAGTCGGTTGTTAAAACAAACCAAGTAAAACGGACGTGAATCATTCCATGTTTCGCTTGTTCAAGTGTAATCCACTAAAAATTAATTTTATGAATACACTAATGTTATCACCTAATACACACGTACCATATCGTCATCTCCTTTTTTTACGATAGTTGCGATATCTACAGTAGCCCTATAAAGTTTTATGTTAGTACATGACAACAGGTTCACATGTGGATTGAGGAAAGTTTTTAAATGCTTTCATAAATCCATCCTGATTTTACAAATGTACCAGAAAAATCATTAAACAGTAGGTAGTAGACATTTTTGGCTTCGTGAAGTTAGTGAAAAATTTAAGCACTAATTTTAAATATTAGCCAATCGATAGTGCTTCATTAGTGCCTCTTAGTGCCTTTTGAAAAATTTCAATTACCCTTCTAGTTTTCGAGTTATTAACAACTATTATTTTTGGAGCCAGCTTTACACTTGGCACCAATATTTTCGAATTTCGAAAAAAAAATTATGCCAAACTTTAGTACTTCGTTAGTGCCTCTTAGTGCTTAGATTAATTCATTAAGGTTCAAAATATTCCGCTTTCACATAGTAAAGTAATCTTTAGCAATTTTTTTCAAAAATCTCAAAAACCGTTAAAGATAGAAAAGCGATTTTTAAGGCACTAATAAGCACTAATGAGGCCCTGAAGTTTGACATCAAATTTTTTTAGAAATTCGAAAGTGTTGGTGCCAACTTCACACTTGGTTTTTATTAAAATTAAATTAATATTAAAATATTAAAATTTACTTGTTAATAACTCAAAACCCGTTAAAGATAAAAAAGCGGGTTTTAAAGCACTAAGAGGCACTAATGAAGCACTAAAGTTTGGCATAATTGTTTTTTCGAAATTCGAAAATATTGGTGCCAAGTGTGACGCTGGCTCCAAAAAAAAATAGTTGTTAATAACTCGAAAACTAGAAGGGTGATTAAAATTTTTCAAAAGGCAGTAAGAGGCACTAATGAAGTACTATAAATTGGCTAATGTTTTAAAATTAGTGCTTTCAACTTTTCTTTAACTTCACAAAACCGACATTTTTTGTTAATTTACTACAATTTACTGATATTAAAACCGATGAAAGTTGATGATAATTAAAATATTATACAATTACTTAATGAAACCATTTTAACTAGCTACCGTTTTAGTTTCTAAACAGCCATTTCCTGTATAATATCTATATAAATAAATTGAAGAAATTGATTTAATTTAGACAAAAAATTAATAGAAGAATTTGCAAAGCGTCAATTTAGAAGTCAAGTCGTGCACCAATAAAATAAATTAATTAGGCATTCAATAATAATATTTGGTAAAAGCTTATACATTTTTAGTAACCGCTACAACTTATTTTACAATTTACTCACGTTCTGCTTAATAATTAGTTACCTTTATTATTAAAACGGCAACAAAGAAAATTAGAAAATTGTTAACGAAAGTGTACCTGCCAAGTATATCATCATTTTGTGTTCCTGGAAATCCTGCATCATAATCCCAAACATGAATACCAACAATTTGACCTTCTAATGAATTCACCATAGCCTACATTTACAATTTCATTTTTATTTACAAAAAGTTTTTAACTTTTGTGAAAGAATATCGTGTACAGCAACGGCCATGCAGCTGTGCAAAAAGCTACAATCATGCAACCTCAAGTTTTTTTTAAATTTTGCAATGTAAGTTACTTAGAATGTACCGTTAAGTTAATTCCCGTTTAAAATACTGAGAACATTATACATTACCTTCCGAGATCATCATCCTTAGAACCATCATCATAATCCATCAAATGAATAAATAGTTGTTGGCCGTTAGTATCCATAACATTGAACTAATATATTACAAGAAAAAAAACTCAAAATAGTAAAATAATGTAGACACTATAATCGACGAGGGAGCAAATTTAAAAAAGTTAATATTGCAATAACTTAAGCTTAGGCTATTTAGAGCTTAAAACATCAAACTAATTTAATTTATAAGTGTTATTGTATACACACACATTACTGCTGACAATATAAAACTCAAAAAGCAAAACTAAATTTAAATTTGTAAAACTTGAAGCCATCTTCTTAAAAGATGGGTTTAAAACAAAAAACATGCTAAATACCTACTACAATAATTGAAAGAGGATAAATTTTATAAAGCTCGTTGTTACCTCACACCAATAATCCCATTTTGGATCTACAGTATTATCAATTGTAGCCGTTTTATGTTCTTGCGCACCAATAGTTAACACAGCATATGGATCTGATTTGCCCTTACCCAATATTCCAATATCTTTTTTCATTAAATTTTTAGCTTCCACTACATGAATTCTTAAGACACCCTAACAATTAAAAAAATTAACTTACACAATAAATGTTAACTTTAAAACTTACTTCCGGTATAGGCACATGTAAAACTTCGGCTTCAACGTGTTTACTAATTTTTATAGGTAACTTATTAGGTAAAACCATCATGGAAGAAACTTGTTCGGCTATTAATTGTCTTAGTAAGTCACTAAAATAAAATAAATTATTATTAATAAAAGTTTGAAAAAATAATTACCTAAATCCGGGCATGTCTAGAATATCAATTACTCCAACTAAATTAAAATCAATAGTTGGAGGATTTAAGAAATAAATTTGTAATCCTCCAATTAAAGGTAATCTAGTTAAGAGAGGTTTTAAAACAATGCGAGCCATTCCTTCCAGTTGAAAGTCTTTAATTCCACCTTTGAAGCCAGACATGGTAAATGTAAGATTACAATCGCCCGCATAACTAAAAATTTGTTTTCTTTTAAAGTGTTAATTTGAATTGTTACTTACAATAGATCTACGTCTAAAATAATTTCATTTCTTGCGACGTTGGTTTCGTAAACTTTAACTCCGCCAATTCTAGGTGGCTAAAATTGCACTAGTCAGGTAATTGAGAAAGTTATGTTTTAGTAATTACTTACAATTGATCCTAAAATCATATTTTCGAATTTAAATCCGGACAATTTGTACTTTTGAAGTTTTTTTGCAATTTTTGGTTGAATTTTATCACGAATCATATTTCTTACATATTGATTTACATGAGGCCATAGTTGTTTTAGAATCTGTCGTAACAAAGATTTTATTTCAAAAAAGTAAAACAAGATTTTTATGTTAAATATTCAATGCGATTAACGTAAGAATTAAATGGTACGATACTAACTTTGTTTACCCATTCTGCTCTTTCTACATCCGGAAAAAATACCTGAAACAATATAATTACAGTAAACTTTATTTTTATGCATTACAAAAGAGTATTTTTTTTTTTAAATTGCTTTCATTTTTTTTTAAATTTGACATAAATTGAAGCCCAAAATATACATGATTTTAGATCTTCCAGAAAGCTCATTTTACGAGCTTTCAAAATATTGAAAAATATACAGGGTGCTCCATTTAAATTAATAAGTTTGATCCTATTTCCGGTTAAACCGGAAATCAAAATATAAAGTGTTTGATATCGTGTAACAGCTAATTTTACGTGCTTTCAAAATATTTAAAAGTATACAGGGTGTTCCTAAAAACTTTGAAATTTTTGTAATTTCCGGTTTAACCGGAAGCGTTTTGTTAACAGAAAATAGTCTCAAATAATAGATATTCATGGGATTAATACATATATCCATTTTCAAGTTTTCACTTTTATAACAAAAAAAATTAGAGATTTTTGAAGTTTCCACATTCAAAAAATTATTACTCCAAAACGGCTCGAGCGATTTTGATAAAAATTTATATTTCGATAGAGAATTACGTTTTCTGTAACATATCCAAAAAAAAAAAATATGGCAGAGGAAATTTTGAGAAAATCCATTTCAAAATTTTGACCTACTTTGGCCCTTTAAAGGTAGGCAATTTTGAATCAATCTTGAAAATCGACTTATTTAGGACGAAAGCCCTATATCTTGGCTGTACAATACCGTTTTGAAATTTCTATAATAATTATTACCGGCCAAGTTATAAGGGAAAAACCACAAAATGGGACAATCGTTCTATTTTTTTTTCTCGATTATAACAACTTTTTCTTGGATTGGAAAAAGTTAAAATTGTGATTAATATTTTTGTCCTGTACTCGAGAGAGAGAGCTAGGAGTTTGATAAAAAACTGGAGATTAGATTTTTCTTAAAATATTGTATTGACGGTATTGAAGTATCTGTCCTTGAAATTTAATCAGAAATAATAAAAAATGTAAATTTATTCCAAAACAACTAATTTAAATTTGAACCTTCTCAAATAAACAACAAAAAAAAATAAAGAAAGATTAATATTTGATGCCCAGTAATTAAAAGGCTAAAAAATAATAAAGATAAAGTATCGTTATCTGTTATATACGGTTTTGTTGGTACTCATATATCAAAAATTAATTTGAAACTCCTACAACATAATATCAATTAATAAACTATTTGAATTATAAAATAATTTAAAATACAAATTTTTCTCAATCAAATAATTGAAGTTCGTTTAAATAGGTCTTTATATAGAAGCGCATTTATGTAATAATAACATTAATAATGTTATTACTGTGTTCTTTTATACGCTTAATTAACAACTATTAACACAATTGCGCTACTTTTGATATTATTTGAATTTTTTGTAATTAACAGCTTTTTCTAATTTTGAATTATTTTTTGTACAAAAATAAAAAATCAACATTTTAGACATAAAAATTATTCTTACCCACGCAGGTAAATCATCTAGACGTGCTAATACAACATCTTCTTCTTTAGCTAAAGCCGAAGCTTGAGCAATTTTACATCTACGTTCTGTAACTTTCCTATATTGATCTCGAATAACTAGCAGTATTATAGGTCCCATAAACCAACCCATCGACCATTGCATATATCCGACAAAATATATTACAGCCACCGTCGAGATCTATAACAATATAATTACATAACAATTGCATTCAATTTTTAATTTGTGCATTTAAAAATTTACATCCAAATACAATTAATTACACGAATACTAACTTTTTTCATTGCGCTGTATATTACGCTGGTAATGTGAACACCAGCAATCTTTCGTTTTTTAGTTTTTCCATCGTTCTTAACATCTCCCATTTTAGAATCAGCCATTTGGCTCTTTTCAAACTTTTATAATTAAATAATAGGTAGTTATTATTATTCACATTGGAATTTATAGCACCGAAACGTAAGAATAACAATTATACCACCACTTCAATGAAACTGATTATTTATTATAATTGAAAACAATTATTTTTGTCTCACACGTGAATCGCAGAAACTGTCACAGCTTAAAAATTAAATAAATATTATGTAGGTATTAATAAAAACGTATAAAAATACAAGGTTAATCCCACCAGGAAAAAATATACCACATCCTTTAATCATCGATTAAGCTTAGAGCGTTAAATGGGTTGCATATTTTCAGGAGGTTTTAAATCATAACTTTGAATTCGAATCTTCATCATACAAGAGTAAGAGAGTTAGATAGAGAATTTCGTTGCCTAAATAATTATCCAAAAGTGAAAAAAACGCTGAGGCCACTTTTGAGAAAATCGATATCAAAATTTTAATCTGCTTTGGTCCCTTAAAGGTAGACCATTTTGAAACAATTTTAAAAATCTTCTGGGTTAGGACGAAACGAAAGCTCTATATTTTGGTCCTACAATGCTGTTTTGAAATTTTTATAAAAATAATTACCGGCCAAGTTATAAGGGAAAATTTATAAGAATTTTATGTTTTCGGAAAACATTTAATTTTAAAATTAAATTTTTTTTTAAAGGACCCAATTCTTATGGCAAATGGCCCTCGGTGAATTTTCCTAAAAATTTAGTATATTGTAGTATTTGACCTACTGAACAAAAGTCTCCATGGCTACGAAGCCCTAAACCTAATATTGTTCGTGTTGTGGAGGCTTAAACTACTGATAATCTTGTCACACACAATACGTATAAGAAATGGCCCTCGGTGAATTTTCCTAAAAATTTAGTATGTTGTGGTGTTTGACCTACTGAACAAAAGTCTCCATGACCACAAAGCCCTAAACCTAATATTTTTGGTGTTGCGGAAGCTTCAAGTGATGAATAATGTTGTCACACACAACTGTGATTTTTTGAATTTTATTTTAAAAATGCTAGTTCGGTTGCCTCGCTGCTTTACAATATTTAATCGGAGACACATGGAATTTTCTTCAATATTCGTTAATTCTCTTTCAATACCCTGATTGCGATTCAAACCTACTCTTGTGTCATTTTCTAAATATAGGTTTGGAAGATCATTATCTTCACGCCTTTTTATTGCAATATCCAGCCTATTATCAATGTCGCCTATTCCAGGCATTCTTACTAAAACCTTACTAAAAAATTACAAACATAACAATTGTATCAAACTTTTCCAGCCATAATTAAATCCAACCACAGTTGTGTGTGACAACATTATTCGGCACTTGAAGCCTCCGCAACACGAAAAATATTGGGTTTAGGGCTTTGTGGCCATGGAGACTTTTGTTCAGTAGGTCAAACACCATAACGTACTAAATTTTTAGGAAAATTCACCGAGGGCCATTTCTTATAAGAATTGTGTGAATGTGGTCGTTATGTATAAAATTCAAAAAATCACAATTGTGTGTGACTCTCCACAACACGAACACTATTAGGTTTAGGGCTTTGTGGCCATGGAGACTTTTGTTCGGTAGGTCAAATACTACAACATACTAAACTTTTAGGAAAATTCCCATAAGAATTGTGCGGGGTCCTTTTGTTCGAAAGTTTTTAGAAAATATTTGTTTAACAAACATTGGACAAACTTTTGACGACCTTTTTTTTAGAACTTTAACAAACATTGGCGAAGTGGTTTGGCTTAGTGAACAAGTGGACTTTAAATATAAAGTTCCATTGAAAGTAAGCCGATCATCATAATGGAAATATTTAAATTAAAGTCGATTTAAATACAGGGTTATTCAAATTCGACCGGCACCATGGGGATCTCACTTATTTGAAGAGATAGAGAACCTTTTATATTAGGACAAAGTTGCGGAATTTTAGGCCCATTAATAATCTGAAAAGAAAACTGCCCTAGCTGCTTTTGTTTTTGAGCTATTGAAAAAAAAACAAAAAATCGAAATTTCGTTTTTTGACTTTATTTTCCTTATTATCAAAAATTTTTAAAATCTGACCGAACTTTTCCTAAGCCATTTTGTATTCTACACCCGATTCCGAAAACACATTTGATGTAAAACGTTTCGGTTTTCTGGAACCATCATCAACTTTAGTTTTTTAAATAGGCGCAATCTTTTGTTTTAGCACCATCTCATAGAACCTTTTTTGCTGATTTCAAAAATGTTTATTACTTGAGTATTTATTTTTAAATTTTGTTCTTAAATAAGCTAATTTGTTAATAAAAATTGAGGATCAAGCTGCTATAGAATAAAAACAAAAGCCGGTATAACAAAACAAATCCATGCTTCGATTACAACCCGAGATTTTGAAATTTAAACACCTTTAATAAGTTTTTAAAGTTTTTATTTCCTAAATTATGAAGTACATTAATATCATTGTTTACTCAGGTATTTTTGTAATAAACACAAATAAAATTAGTCGTAATCGAAGCATGGATTTATGTTTTGTTATACCTGCTTTTGTTTTAATTCTATAGCAGCTTGATCCTCAATTTTTATTAACAAATTAGCTTATTTGAGAACAAAATTTAAAAATAAATACTCAAGTAATAAACATTTTTGAAATCAGCAAAAAAGGTTCTATGAGATGGTGCTAAAACAAAAGATTGCGCCTATTTAAAAAACTAAAGTTGATGATGGTTCCAGAAAACCGAAACGTTTTACATCAAATGTGTTTTCGGAATCGGGTGTCGAATACAAAATGGCTTCGGAGAAGTTCGGTCAGATTTAAAAAATTTTTGATAATAAGGAAAATAAAGTAAAAAAACGAAATTTCGATTTTTTGGTTTTTTGTCAATAGCTCAAAAACAAAAGCAGCTAGGGCAGTTTTTTTTCAGATTATTAATGGGCCTAAAATTCTGCAACTTTGCCCTAATTTAACCGTTTCTCTATCTCTTCAAATAAGCGAGATCCCTTATGGTGCCGGTCGAATTTGAATAACCCTGTATATGTTTTTTCACTACTTCAGTTCTAAATTTTCAGTTCGTCAAATCTTCTCATTTTGTATTAAATTTATTTTAAAAAAAATTTCCCATCAAGGATGAACCTGAGACTTTATAATTTTAAGTTATAAAGTTATAAAGGAAGTTATAATTTATAATCTAAAATCTATTATAATAGAGTTATAATTTTTTTTTATAATTCAAAATATACATTTTTTTATATCTTCAGAAAGATAATTTTACGAGCCTTGAAAATATTGAAAAATATACAGGGCGTTCTATTTAAATTAAAAAACTTGATCCCATTTCCTGTTATACCGGAAGTCAAATTATGAAGTGTTTGGTCACAGAATAATAAACTGTTTATTATTTTTTATTATACTTGCATTATAAGCTGCCAATTTCACACTAAAAAGCGTTCATAAAATCGTCTTTATTGCACAAGTGCTCTATAAAGTCGTCTAGGTAACAACAATAATATTAACTGTTGTGTGACTGTTGTTCTCCTATGTAAACACAAAACATCTCTGTGGCAACAAATATATTCAAAATCGGCACGCTTAATTTTCAAATTTTAAATACAGATTTTTCCTCTTTTATAGAGGTTTTAGTTGCAATTATAATAAAAAATAGCGTATAATACTTGTGTATAAGTAGACTTTATCGCATACGCGCCATTACAAGCACTCGCAAGCTCGCGCTTGTAATTTTCGTCGCTAATGCGATAAAGTCTTTCTTATACACATGTATTATAATATACTATTGTGGTTTGGTGTCGTGTAATAGCTAATTTTACGAGCTTTCAAAATATTTAAAAATATACAGGGCGTTCTTAAAAATTTTTGTAAATGATATTTTTGTAATTTCCGGTTTAACCGGAAGCGTTTTGTTAACCGAAAATAGTCTCAAAAGAGATATTCCCGATTGATAAATATATCCATTTTCAAGTTTTCATTTCTATTACAAAAGAAATTAGAGATTTTTGAAGTTTTTGAAACTTTGAGAAAATTCATTTTAAAATTTTGATCTACAACTTTTTCTTGGAATGGAAAAAGTTAAAAAATTAAAATACTTAAGTCCCCCTGTTTTGGGGATTTTCGCTTATATCTAACAAACGGTAGATCCTAGAAAAAAAATTACTCTTAACAAAATGAAAGTCTATTAAATTTCCTACAAGATTGTTTGTATTAATTTTTTCTCTATCCCTTTAGTTTTCGAGATATTCGCCTGTAAAAATTGTTAATGGATGAAAACAAATTTTTGCCTCACGTTTTCTGTGAAATTTTTGCTTCTAACACCTCAGCCCTTCGCTTTACAGTAAAAGTCTTCAGAAAAAAGATTATAGAGCATTAAATTTCTCTTACTATTTTATGTGAGACATTTTTTTTCATACATTAACGATTTTTACCGGCAGATATCTTGAAAACTAATAGGAATAGAGAAAAAATAAATAAGAACATTCTTGTAGGGAATTTGATAAGCTTTCATTTTGCTAAAAATAACTTTTTCCCTTGGACTGACAGTTTTCGAGTTCAATCTTATAGGTTTTTTGAGTTTTTCCCTTCCCTCCTTTCCTTCCTTTCCTTCACAACACCGGACCCTGAAGTGCGCGCTTCATGGATAATCCAGCCCTGATTAACCTGTAGTTTTTGAAACGGACTCAAAAATTAAAAAAAAAACAATTTTTATGATCCCTATCTTTTAGTTTTAAAACCAAGACACTGAAAGTTGCTGAAAGTCAGTGTTGAAGCCACTCGAGCCACTGAAAGTACCTACAGTCACTCAACTTGCTAGGTCAATAATAAAACCTTGGAAACTAATAAACAAATGAAAGCGAGTTATTGAAAAAACAATTTTTATACAGGAATTTATATTAGCTTCATAAGTCATTCAAATTTTTAACAAAGTTAAAAGCAGACCGTATTTTGAAACAGTGGGTTAAAATAAATTAACATGGCTGCTCGTTGTCCAGATTTGCCTTTCTTGCCTGGACTAACATTCAACCCATTGGTAAATTTTGGTTACTTATTACAATATCTGATTAACTGAAATCGTTTATAGATTGGCCAAACCAGATTCAATAAAGACACAAAATTTGATTTCATTGGACAAGGTGTACAAGCGCTAGTTGAAAAAGTAAAACCCAACATCTTGGGCCCTTTATCAGATAGATATCCTTCTTTATATGCAAGAGGTGAGGTTCCTGAAATACCAGCATGGATTGCGTATGACAAACAAGTATGTAATGATGTACCTACTTTACATCTTAATAAAAGAGTCTTTTTACATATTTTAGATATTACGTTTCGATGGATTTTTTCAAGAGACATTGCAGGAATTTAAGGAAGGCGCACCTTTTCTAATTCGCAAAGTCAAAGTATTATTCTTTTTGGAAGATGGAACTATTCAAGTAATAGAACCTAAAACTGACAACAGCGGAATTTCACAAGGTTCGCCAAAAACTAATTTTGTCTTCAGTTTCAAAATACAAAATTTCTTCTTTTAGGAAATGTAATATCTCGCCAAAGGATTAGGTTTCCACCACCAATGGATGCAAATTTTTATGATATTGTAGATTTAAATGTGGGAAATGAAGTGGAATTTTATCGCAGAATCTATAAATTAACAGATTGTGACAGGTTTACTCGAGTTTTTTTAAATCGTTGTGGAATTGCTGTTCCTGATCCTGTTGAAGTGCCCGAAGATCCGTACTTGAAAGGTCGTGCACTCGATGCAGAAGGCGAATTGCCAAAAAAGCCTTCCAGAAAAACTGATACTTATGGACAATTTTTGAAATTTGATGGAAAAGTAATACTCGATAGTAAATTTAAATTTGAGATGTTATAATGTTTTATTGTAGATATTGAAATTTGATGGTTATTGGGATGATCAAGAAACCGATTGTGGTTACTTTCATTATTTAGAAATTCATTACTATTTAGCAGATGACACTATTGATATAAAAGAAAACGTGGTTGATACTTCAGGTCGTAAGAGTGGTTTTGTGTTTATAAGAAGAACCAAGCTACCTAAAGTTTATAAAGGATTGCCTTCCCCAGGAGCATTTTCTCCATTTACTGTTTTAAATGTACTCGGTAACGATACAAATAAGCGATTTATAGCAGACGCTTTGGATTGTGGAAGAGAGCATGTTGATTATTATACAGAAAAAGATTTGGGCATTGGAGGCGTTTTAAATGTATATGGTCGTAAAATTGTCATTTATGATTGTGATCAGTATACAAAAGAATACTATAGCAAAAAATATGGCCTGGATGATTTTAGTCCTGCTGCTCTTCCACCAGACTTACAAAAAGCTCCTTGTAATGTGGTACGAGAGCGTGAACTACCTCCGTGGAATGGCTATGGATCATTTGAAGATTCAGCACAAAACTGCATAACTGTAGAACCAAAACCACCTTTAATGGATTTACAAAAATTCATAAAATTGGATAGGTGAGCATGGAAAGAGAAATACGTACAAAAATAACATTTTTGTTTGTTTTAGAGTCGGTATGGACAGTCACATATTACGTTATGAAGCTCGTATGATTTCCAAAATTCCAGAAAATTGTGGAAGAATTTTTGTAATTAGTTTCTTCTTAGCAGACGATACTATATCTGTATTTGAACTAGCAAGAAGAAATGATGGTTAGTATCTATCTGTACAAAAAATATGTTTTTAATGTCTCAATAACACCCGTATTGTAGGGTTTAAAACAAGTAAATTTTTTAAAAGAGCCCCAATAAACTTGCCCGGACAACCAACGTTTACAAGCAATAAACCAGAGATTTACAAACCTCAGCATCTTTTTATTGGAGCCACAGTTGTCATTAACAGTTATCGATTTGTTCTAATTGATGCTGATGATTACGCTTTGCGTTACATGGAACTTCACGACTTTGAGGTTGGTTAGAAATTAGCAAATGACTACCTATTTAAACTAAATTTTATTTATAGTATCCAAAATCAAATATTGTATTAATTATGGGTAAAGTTAGAGAAGTTTTACGACCCATTTATAAAGATTTTGTTGCTGAAAATTTGCCAACTGAAACACCAACCATAACTTATTCTCAATTGAGGTAATAGGAAAATAATGTAGTAGCATGTATTTTTGCCTAAGAACTGCTCGACAGTTTGGAGCTCTTCAAGTAGACGAATTTAATTAATTAAGATAAAATAATTTGAGTCGTTTAATATGAATTAATTACAGAAACAAATTATGTCGTGTAATGGGAAATGATTTTACCGAGCAGGAAATGGTAACTATTTCTCGCGCTTACTCTGCTAATTGTGTCGAAGAACAGTATGATCGCGAAGCTATAAGGTATTATTGAATTTAATTATTTTAAATAAGAACTATATCATCTTTTTTTATATAGAGCTATAACTTTAACTGAATTGAAACGTTATTTATGGGATGATTTGGAACGTACCGCTGAATATTTAAGAAAGTTTGATACTGAGCTAACTGGAGTATTGTCTGAAAAGGAAGTGTACACTTTAATGAAGGCGTGTCGGATACCTATCGACAGAGTACTTATAAATAGAATAATGAAAGTGTAAGTGTATTTTAAATATTTGACTATTTTTACAAGGGCACACAGTTTTAATTGCTCAAAATGCTGTATCATGGTGTCAAATAATATCGTCCCCACAATGGTAAACTCGCTAATCAGCAAATTTGGCGAAATTGAATTAGATAATGGATTTGAATGGTTTTGGATTTGTATCTCATTCCGTTACTTGATACAGATTTAAACTTAATACATTTTAAACTCAAAAAACTGCATAAATCTTGGTTTTTGACTACAATAAACCCGCGAATTTCATGCGCTAAATCTTTCAAAAATATTTTTTTTCTCAGTTATTTATATCACGCATAGAGCTGATTTTTTTTTTATTTGATAGAGCAATTATTCAGGAATAGGGAGTTATTTTTAGATTTAAAAAAATCTTCAATTTTGGCACAAATAATTCTTTTTATACAAAAAATAAATCTACAAAAAGTTCCCACTTCCAACACCTTTAACTTTTTTTTCACGATATGAATTTTGGATTTTTGTGCATAGTTAGGTAAATTGATGCCTTTAGGACATTTGATCTCTTACATGTTGTGGCGTTTCAAAAATAAAGTTTTTAAGCCCATTTATATGGAACCATGCAATTTAATCATTCATTCACTACAGTCATTTAACAAATCTGCAGTTTAGGGCGTTAAAATTGAAAATTTTCAAATTTCTTGTTATAGTCTTAAAGGTACCTTTAAGAAGAAAATTATATTCAAAAATATCATTGAAAGGAAATAAAATGGATTTTACAGACACCGTTGAATTTGTTTTTTGCTCTCCTGTAAAATCGCGAGTTTACTATTGTGGGGATGATATAATTAGTACTTAATTACATATTGCAAAATTGTGTACAAAGATTGTAACCTTTTAGCATCAAGAAAGATAACAATGGCAATTTAATCTATCAAGACCTTATTAACTTTTTGGATAGAACAAAATGTCCATTAGAAGATACGATTCCAGTCAATATTAAGGTAATAATTTTTTTTTTATTTTTTTAAACCCAAACTATTTTCCTTCAGTACGATTTGTGGTGGGGATCCATAAGAGAACCAAAAGCTGGAACACTTATAGATTGGTGTGCGTTTAACAAAGCTTTAAATTTGGAGGAAACATTTGCTGATGTTTGTGGAAACGAACATGCAACTCATCACTAATGAAGACTGATTTTAAGATATTTTATGTATCGCATTTTACAATGGAGGGATTATTTCTCTCGAAAATAATATATTTATAATTATTAAATAAGACTTGTTTTGGTAATTTAAGAATAATTAAGTCACAAATAAGTATTTGAGTACTTTCAACGGTAAGATTATCCCTTTTAGTGCCAGTTGTCTTATGCTGTAGCAAAAAGTGCCATAACGACAATATATTGTTTGCATAGAATTTCACCACTAGTTAGAAATCAAAATATGATTTAATTTATTGAAGTATTTTTAATAGTTTCTTGAGTAATACACAATACAGAACAATTCTTTTGAGTATTATAAATCCAAGTAATTTCCTACATGAACTGGAAAAACATTTATGATTATAAATTGCCAACTAACCGAGGTGAAATCCTCATAATCTAGCGATAATTATAAAATTCTAATAACTATATGTTTGCTTATCTACACATTGAAAATTCTATCACAAAAATTGTACAATAAAAGTATAAAACAATTTCAAGCAGTATATAAATAGATTATTAATTAAAATCCCGATCACGCAATACAATAGGAGCTACCAAAGTCCAAGTATATAAAGCAAGACATAACCAGCTGGAGATTACTTTGACCCACATAGATGCAGAATTAGCATTTAATGTCTTCAAAGACGAATTAGGTCTGTAAAAAATGTGAAACAGTAATTTTGTTTTTAAATCTTCAAAAATGTACTTACTTGTACCAGTTTGTTAAAGTCATCATAACATACAGCGTAGCTAAGGCGAACATCACATGGAAAAAGCTCCAATTGTAAGCAACAGTTTCATCTTCGTTATCCCACACCTTTTTGCCTCCACTTTCACCTCCATCATTATGATCACCATCATTACCTGCGATAGGCACATAATTATCTGTGTTTAAAACAGGAAATATTTATAAAAGCATTTCTAAATCAAAAGATTTTGTAGAGAAAAAAAAAGTGTAAACGAAAAGATAATTAGCCAAAACCCTACAGCATTATGTGGTAAATTTATTTGAATTACACTGATACTTTTTATAATAGAAAGGTCATACCTTCGTGTGTTACCAGACTAGCATCCCCGCTGCCCTTCACTGTGGTTATAAACAAATAATTATTATTATAATAGGTAGTATACATAAATTAAAAGTAATGCACACTACATAATGCTATGGATTTAAATAAAACAAAAACTATTAAGATGAAAGAAGCTCAACAAGAATATTAAAACATGCAAAATAATGAAGAATGTACATAATGCAAACGTACATAACGAGTTACTGGGTTCTTAGAAAAACGTTCTTACCTGCGCCATTATCTTTTACTAATACATGTTCACTCATGGTAATCTTTGATGAACTACTTGCAGTACGTAGCGATGAATATAAAATACAACACATCCAGACAATGAGACCCACAATGCTCTGTCCGTCAAAACCCATTTGACTTGTTTTGGCTGTAGTATTAGCACCAACAATACCCAATAAGCCAGGGTTGCAATTTGAATCTATAAAATAAAAATTATAAATGTTGCATACGGTTACTTCAAATATAATATCACCTGGTGAATTAGAAACAGCAGACCAAGTTAAATATGTAACATACAGTGAAACTATTGAAGATTGTAGTAATCCAGATCGTGGTAACTTATCTTGTACGTTAGGTAAAATTGACACAATGCTTACAATGAAATTTAATATCAAATTGATTGATATAAAGAACTTATTTAAACCACAATCGTCAGACTAAAAATTTTCGTAATTTAAAAAGAGAAGAACCAAACTAAATTATTACCTTTGTGAAAAATACAAACAATAGAACAACTCCAGTAATTGCCAAAGCATAATTTAATAAAGTCACACCGATTAATGCAAAATACCATCCTTTTGAGTCGGTCTCTTCATAATTACCAACCCATGCTTCAGCCCATGAATGTGCAAAGTCAACAATTAAAATTAATTGTATTAAAATAAACATAAATCCTCCTATCATTCCAAAATACATCCAAGTAACACCAAAGGATTGTTCGGGTATAAAAAATGCGCCAATAATACCCCCAATAACGATTAAATATTTCAGCCCCCAAAATCTATAATTTAAGCAATCAATTTACAGCGATCAATTCTGAAAAGTAAGTACTTACCCATTTTGAATACCCGCTCGATTATCTCTAGAACTTTTAACTCCTATCATTATTAAACCCATTAAACAAAAGAACAGTGTGACTATGAAACATATTCGATAAACAGCAAGGTATCCTACGGCTTCGCTGCAATTTATTATAACAGAATTTGGCAAATAACTACTTGTCGAATTTTTACAAAACGGGACCTAAACAAAGCAATTTAATGTAATTTTTCCCAAGGTTTAATCTTTACCTTTCGCAGTACGTCTTGTAACCCTGGCGATAATGTAATGCAAGCCACTATCGTTGTGACTAATAACATTAAAGCATACATAACTCTCGAAGAAGTTGAGTTTCTGCATGATGGGCAAGCAGTACAACACAAAGAACATGCTGCACTACCACAACAACAGGCCAGCTGAAATTTTATTACATTTAACAAGGTCAATTTTAGTTTGCTACAAGTAATTACCTGTGCAGCAGAACACAAACCCAAAACAGCACCCATATTGGCTCTCCAAATTTAGTTTTTTACACCCCTGAAGATTAATCAAATGACTAATAATTTTCTATAAATATCTCACCACAATGAAGTTTTAGAATGTCACACGAAAACAAAAACAAACTCTGACAGTTTGGTTACTAAACTAAACAAGATGGAAGTCCCTAGATTCATAGTTCATTTTTTTGAAAGTAGTGAGAAGTGAGGTTACAAAATTGTTCAAAAAGGTGAATTAAATCAATTATTTATTTATTAATTTAAAGATATTAATAAATTACAGTATTATATAAACATTAAACACGTTAATATAACAGTTTTTTTATTTTTTGAAATACTCAAAATTAAATGGTGCTTAACAACGGTATTCAAATATCTTATTCGAATTATCGAAGGAAACATTATGAATAATTATGACCCTTAGTAAAAACTTAATACATTAGCTAAAACTATATTCTTTAATTATAAAATTGAATAGTAAATTTGGTCTTTCCATAGGTCTGTTCGTTAATCTTGCACTAACTTAGTCCAACTTGCTCCAACTTACTACTGCTCTTGACGAGGAGTAGGAAATGCAACCAGTGGAAGACAAACGAACTGACCTATAGTATGTTTTCTAGTAGTATTTTCTAGCAGTTAAGGTAGAATTTTGGTGGACTTATTATTCCAAGAGAGTGTAGGGGTCGACAGTGTCTAGTCAGCTAGTGCAGCCTGAGATTTCTGAGGGCTACTAATAATAATGTGTTACTTGTCAGTAAAATGCAAGCACTGCAAGGGTGCTGAACGAAGGAGTTAGAAAGGTCTCGGGAACAACAGGCACAATCGCCGAGCCCTCTCTCACCAACTCATCAGATCTTTTAATTTCTCTAATTTTTTTGATGAAAAAAAAACTGAAGCATTCTAGCATCAATCCAGAGGTTACTTTGTGACTGTTTAGTACCATGAGCTCTGCTGCTGTCTGTCAATATCTGAATGTCTTGAATGACGATTTTGCTCTCTATAATTTTTCGAGTATTATGTTTAATAATCTTTATTTTTGATATTATACCTACTTAGGATTCCACAACCAATTTTGTTGAGCTTTTTTATTAACAATTTCTTCTGATCAAGAAACTGCTAAAAACTCAGTATAGTATCATAACAGTAATCGAACTCTAGTGGAATCGAGATAGGATTTGAAAAGAAAATTGCTCCCATTGGCAATTTTATGCCTGAATATAATTGAGGACTGACTATGCCATCCATGAACAACCTCTGATAGTTTTGTCAAACCAACTAGTGCGGGAACATTAAAAAATATGGTCTTCTTCCTGCACTTTCACGTTTTCTTACTTAAAATGAGAAATAACTCTTCATTATTTTGGCAATATACCTAGGCACCTATTTTTTGTCTACTATCATGATTATTGTAAGGTATTTGAAAGTTGTAAAATATTTTCGAATTTCTTTAGTCGTTGTGGAGAGAAGTTTGTGCGTGTTATGTTGTATCCATCCATCCATCCATCCATCCATATATTTAAAACGCGAAGCCTTTTCTTTTCCGCTAATTTTAGCGTACTTCTACTGGACCGATTTTGATGATTTTTTTTTTAAATTGAAGCTCTTGACCCACAGATATGTCACCACTAATTTTTTTCTCAAAATTATTAATTTCATACATTGTTTTATATTTTATAATATACATAATAAAATAATCAATTTTATAATTTAAAATAATCCAATTTTAAAAATTATAAATGAGAATAAATGTAGATAGTATTTGGTTTTATACGATAAGGCACACATTATACATTTGGTAGTGGTGATAAAATTTTCAATACTTTTATTCGACCAGTACGTTTCTAATACGCGATATGATCAGGTTGGTGCGTGCATTTTTAATTACGTTTCGTGAATTTTGGATTTTTGAGACGGTTTTTTATGTTGCCCTCTTTCGCTTAGTTATCTTTAAGGTTAGTTTTCTTAATTTTTTTTATCAAATAGTCATAGCTCCTTCATATCTTCAAAAACTTCGTCGATTTCGACGGGGGTGACTGCTATTTTTTTTTAAATTGAAGCTGTCGACCCCCAGATATGTCAGCACTAATTATTTTCTTCAAATTACCAATTTCATAAATTTTTTTAAAATAATAAATTAACAAACAATCATCGGTGTAGGTAGTAAGTGCATTATAATAATTTTTGAAAATTTCATTTTTCTAACACATTCATCTCTACAATTACTTAGTCGAATTTCGACGGGGGTGACCCGCTATATATTTAAAACGCGAAGCCTTTTCTTTTCCGCTAATTTTAGCGTACTTCTACTGGACCGATTTTGATGATTTTTTTTTAAATTGAAGCTCTTGACCCACAGATATGTCACCACTAATTTTTTTCTTAAAATTATTAATTCCATACATTGTTTTATATTAAAATAATCAATTTTATAATTTAAAATAATCCAATTTTAAAAATTATAAATGAGAATAAATGTAGTATTTGGTTTTATACGATAAGGCACACATTATACATTTGGTCGAGTTGATAAAATTTTCAATACTTTTATTCGACCAGTACGTTTCTAATACGCGATATGGTCAGGTTGGTGCGTGCATTTTTAATTACGTTTCGTACTTTTGTGAATTTTGGATTTTTGAGACGGTTTTTTATGTTGCTCTCTTTGGATTAGTTATCTTTAAGGTTAGTTTTCTTATTTTTTTTATAAAAGAGTCATAGCTCATTCATATCTTCAAAAACTTCGTCGATTTCGACGGGGGTGACCGCTATTTTTTTTTAAATTGAAGCTGTCGACCCCCAGATATGTCAGCACTAATTATTTTCTTCAAATTACCAATTTCATAAATTTTTTAAAAATAATAAATTAACAAACAATCATCGGTGTAGGAAGTAAGTGCATTATAATAATTTTTGAAAATTTCATTTTTCTAACACATTCATCTCTACAACTACTTCGTCGAATTTCGACGGGGGCGCCCGCTCGTACTCTTTTATGTATCGTAATGGACCTTTAACTTGGCGTCTTCAAACATTGTTATTGCATAATTTTAAACAATTGAAGTTTCAAAATTTTTAAGAAATTATAAATTAATGACAATTTTACTTTTTGTTTATTTTGATTTTCTAAATGCGAAATAAGTTATTATTGACTAACGTAAATACAATGGTTATTATCAATGGCATTTAACACTTTAACAAAAAAAATATTTGTACACGACTGTTATAAAAGAAATACAACAAAGCATCAAATTAGAGTTATAACAATAAAATTAGCAGTAGGTACTTCTTGTAAGTGTTTTATTTCTCGTACGTATCCGGTAAAATAATTGAGTAAGCTGCTGTGTTTTTTTATAAAGACACAATCTCTAAATATAATTTAAAATAATAATTATTTACTCGTAATTGATTTATAACTGTATCTTGTGTATAAACTGTCAGCATAAACCCACGTAACACAGAAATATTGGCCCATTATTGGAGAAATATTGAAAGGATGGTCCAATATTGACATTATTTACCCAATATTGGCTAATCGTTGGTTCACTACCATAAGAAAATCTTGGGAATTTATGATGGCCCTTTGTTAGGCAAATATTGAAAATCAATAATACAGTGAAATTATTTTGTTCGGCCTAAGCTTTTCTTCCATTCAGTCCACCCCCTTAGTCCCAGAGGTTGTTAACGGCGGTTAACGTTAACTCCTCGATTCCAACCTCTTGGAGCCATCACAGCTCCATGAACATTGACAAGCCCAGAAGTTGGGCCTAAGACCGATCCTTGAGGATTTCCAGCCTGAAATCGGAGGCACTCGCATCACAGTGATCAAGCACTATTTTTTCTCTCTTACAATTGGTCGGGTGACTTTTAAATAGTATCTAACACCTTAGAGAACTCAAAATAGCGTAGCTCTGCAAGGAGTATGTAGCATGAAAGGCTCTGCTGCAATCCAGTAAAGTAGTTAGTAGTAGTTGTACTTTGATCAGTGGCAGACAGTATTTCATCACATTTGAGTTCCCGACCCATGTATGGGCAAAAGAAAATTCTATTTGCGCTCGTTACAGCTTATAACCCAGTCTCATGTTTTGGATAATGTGGGTCAACTCCGGAATGTCCGATGGAATATCACCTTCAGGAATTGACCCAAGGGTCATCTATTATCGACAGTTAATGTACAAAATTGTAGCAGTAAACGGTAGTCATTCATCGGCAGTCATTGCATAGGCGATGAATAATCAGTCATCTGCAGTTTGTGTACAAATTCAGAACAGTGACTGACCCCTCGAAATTGGCCTAATGTAGACAATTTTCTAGATGTTATCTAGAAATGTTATCATTCTTATCAGAATGAATATCAATGCCATTGCAGCTCACCATCCTTGAATCAATCTTTGTAATTGTATTAATAGTTTCGGGTTCGGTTTCAGGTGTTTCAAGCCAATCAGAAACGTTGAAATTAATCATTAATTTCAACATTCGATTTTATTTAAATTCTTTACCGTACGACTATATTGTGCTAATAAATGGTATTAACATAATAATTTAGCCCCAGTAACCTATTTTAATAAAAATATCTATACTATAGTTCCTATACATTATTTTTTGAAAAATGGAAGCAATCTTATTCTTTTCCTAGAAGAAGAGCGCCACCGTAAAATTAATTTTAGTGCGATTTTGCATTTGTTTTCGTAAAAATAATAGAGAAAATGGGCATTATTATATCTAAATACCTTTCATCACATTCAAGTTGCACGATACTAGAAGCGCATCAGTAAACAAACTGAATACAAATTTCTTCTGGGAAATTGAGTAAGATTTGCTTGTTACTCAAAAAAATAATTTTAATTAATGTTTTACGATTTCTTTTTTGTTATTATTTAATTTATAAACTTATTAAATTAGTAGATTTTTATCAAACACTTGAATTCTATTATTATTTATATAATTGTTCTATTAGAATTTTGTTCAACTTTATAATTTTTAATTTTACAGAGATGGATTTACATAAAGACCATTTCAAAGTATTTCCACCGAGCACCGAATAGGAAAAGAAATGCTGTTTGTGAGTAGCAATCCATAGAATTTTCTTCAGTTCTGAAAGTTACAATCTGCATCAAAGCACGACATGGACAACAATTTTAATTAGTGGTAAGAAAAGATTGTTAAACAATAAGAATTAATTATATAAGATTGATTGTTCTCTTTTAATCACGTAAATTGCTGAATATCTTACACAAACTATCGAAATGGTTTAAAGGATCAAATTCACCAGAATCAGAATATACCTAGTTATTGCAGAAACAAACAAAGAAGCTAATTGGAAGAATTTCTTTTTGAAGGGTAAGGACAGTTGTGGATCATTCAAAAAGCTGGTCATAACATAAACCATACCTTGCTATTCTAGCTAAAGCAGTCTTGAACTTAAAAGCTATTTTCTGTGAATTAACTCTTTAATCAAACAACGACTCTTTTCGCCAGTTCCTAATTAAAGTAGAATTTGTTTTTAATTTTCCTAAAAGGCGCAATAAAGGAAAATTTCACTTTCTCTGCAAATATTTTTATAATTTTGATAAGAAAGTAAAACTGTGATTGTCCACGTACATTTTAAATACCTTGTGAACTTCATTTTTATAATAAAAGATGTTATCTTCTAAAAAAAAGGAAATTATCAATTAAAATGTTTTTATAAACTTTCACGGTTTGTTATATAAAAAAGAGCAATTTTGTCAAATAAAACATTAGGAGTATTTTTTTACTTATGCAAAAATTTAAATTGCATTTAAATTATTCAAAAATTGCGACATGTTATAATGAGCTTGAGCTTAAACACTTGCACTCCAGAGACAAATTTCTCTTCGAGTATCTAAATTTGAGGTCTGTGAACTTTAATTTATAATGTCTTTTGGATATTTTCGACAACCAATTAAATTTACAATTATTTCTTAATTTTCGTTAGGAGCTGTTAGCATATAAATATTTGCAATTATGTTTTTAAACGTAACGTAATTAAACGTAATAGAAAACTGCTTAATTATTAATACTTTTTTTTCTGGCCAAATATATTTCTGCTACACAATAATGCCTAAAGAGCTAGAAGATTAATTGTGGTGCTCATTCTCATAAATGCTCTTCGGTAGTTCCATTGTTCCATACAGAGAGAAAACTCTTCTTGGCCTTGTTAGGCCGGCCAGTCTTGATTTTGAGCCTTGCAGTTTTATATTAATCTTGGTCTTGACCAAGACCAAGATAGTTTTGCAGTCTTGCGAACCTCCTACAGTCTTTCCATATTTGGTAAAATATTTTTTATACTAATATTATCGATTTGCTAAATCTAGATGCCTTTGATAGGGTTGGGATTAATTTATTGTTCATTACATTTTTGTACAGTTTGTTTAAGTATAAAAATTGCTTCCTTTTACCACAGCAAACTCATAGTTTAAAGAATCTTAATAAGAGAATTAGAAGGTGTCTCATCTCGTAGAGTCATAAATAGATAGCTGTTTTTGGAGAAGTAGGATATAAATTACCAATGCCATAACCATAGTGTAAATGCAAAACTTTTAAATTGCCCATTTGAAAGTTATTTCATTGTATACAGTTCATACATGAGAGTAAGAAGCACGCGCCGCAAGAAATTACCAGAGTGTGAAATAATGAAGACTTTAACTGCATTTCTTGTAGATTTACTTTAGTGGTTTGGATACAGCCTTAGTGTTAGTTACAGTTTGACACAGTTTTTTTTTAATTGGTGCAAATTGAACAACTATTATAGGGATTATATTTAAACCAAATACCTAATAATAACTTGGTAAGATTTTTAAATATTTTTTTCAAAACTGAAATAAGAGATCGAGTGCCAGAGTGTCTGTGTATAGGTATAGGTATGTCATTATATATCATGTACTTTAAGTTTTAGAAATTAAGTGCTGTAAATTTTTACAATTGAGCTTTGAGATAAACGTGGACTATTTTACATCAAGATAAAGTAACAATCCTACACCCCTAATCGAGTAATTTCTTGTATGAAGTTTTTTCGTATTACAGAGTTTTCCTTTACGAAAATCCTGATTTTTAAATACAATATTTAAAGAAACAGATGCAGTTCCGTCTTACTTCTTACAAGTTTTCAATTTTCAATTCGACTAAACCCTAGCTTACACCAAAATTTCTAACAGTTGAGTGAAAATATTTTAAGTACTCAATTTAAATAAATTCTTTTTTTTTTTTTTATTTTTGAACGTGAAAGTTCTACCACGTTATACTTTACGGTTGATAACTAGCGATTATTGCATGAGATAATAATTGTTGATTAATATCTACAATTTAATTTAACCAGCCGAGTTAATACGATTAGGATAAGTGGCATTTTAAAATGATATTTAAGTTGGTGAAATTAAAGTTCTCCAAACACATTATTTGAATTATTTTTCGAGCTTTGCTGGCAAACAAACAGTTGGGGTGTAGTTTTATAGAATCTGTCTGAAACAGACCTCTGAAAAAGCATCTTCAAGTCTTCTACCTATAATGTAACAATGTAACCAATACCTTCTAGGAACATGAGAGGAAGTAGTAGAAAAAGCTTTCTTTGAAGCAAGATGTTTATGTGTCTAAAAATTTCCTTTTGAGGACTTCAATATTCATTTTGTGTCATAATATAAATTTTACCAAATTATTTTTTCTAAGTTTTCTTTTAGTCCAGAAAAACTAGCAACGTTAACGTGTTTCTCTTTTTAAACATAAGTCATAAGGGCTCAACATATAAAAGAATTGCGAAAATCTAAGAGGGTGTTTTTTGTACACTTCGACTTGAACGTTTGACACTGGAACAGTTTGACCAAAAGGGCTTATTTAAATCAAAGAAGCGATTCATAAAATATATAGTACGTTCCTTTATCTTTAAATAAGCGTATTTTGCAGAAAAATATCTCTTTTGGATCGCGAGTTACAAATTATTGAAGTATTCATGTTTTCAAAATAATTCAGAAATTAATTTAACCGTAGATAGGTTAAAAATAATTTTTTCGCAAAACCACTTTGTACACTTAAGTTTGAACATATTTCCAACTGACACACCAAATTTCGTCAAAATCCGAAGACCCAAAGGTCAAACGTGGCCGATCTGACCATAAGAAAAAGGTTGCAAAAAATCAATTTGAAGTCAGGCTGGTTCGTAAGCCACGATTGACTTTAAATCGCAAAAGAAACCTACTGAAGTTCTCGCCAGAACATGTGAATTGGGGGATTTAGCAGTGGTCCTTGGTGCTTTTCACATCCAGAGTTCGGATTTCGGTTAACTCGTTGTGCTAGTCGTCTTTAAGATTGAACACGCATAGATGAACGCCATCGTGAAGGACTGGTTCAGGAGGTAGACAAGTTTGGAGGAGTATCTGACATGGTGTTAACACGGTTCTCATTAATTTAATACTCGTACAGACTTCGTTGCTGTACCTGGGCGAATGAATGCTGCTCTATACATCGATGACAGACTGATAGCTGCTGGAGCCCTCATAGGGCCTGGATTTCTGTTTCAGCATGATATTGCAAGACTATATGTAGCAGGTCAAACTAGACAAATTCCGGGTATGGACTGGCCAACTCTTAACCCAGATATCAATCCAATCGAGCACTTATGGGATGAACTTTATCGAAAGATCAGAAACAGAGCTCTGTGGCTTCAGAAACTCTTCAACAACTTTAATAATACCTCTTCAAGAAGAATGGGTCATAACTCAATATACCCGAAGAGGATATTGATAGGTTAATTGAAAGTATGCCGCGAAGGTGTCAGATCGAGTTTTCCCCTAATTTATTGGCTCAGTCTCGAGAGGGGTTTGTTATGGGTTTAGTGGGTTAATAAGAATCCCTTTAATTGTTATTACTTTATAGTTCTTCTTAATCAGTCGTTGTCAAAATCCCTTGATTTTTATACTGTCGTGAATAAAATTATGTTTGAATAATCTTATTAAGGACAGCTGGACTTTGCTGTTTAATAAAATGTTTTTGAAGAATGCCAAGTTCTGTAGAGTACCTATAGAGGGTATAATAAAAAATGTTATATAGGTATATTATGAAAAATTAAAAGATGTTCTAATTCACAACGACAGATGAGTAGATGTAGATTAGGGTGCTTCTTATTTGGCCTACTTGCGAATTTTAATTCTCAATCAACTCCAAATAATTCAAAAAAAATTATCCTCTATAGCGGCCATTACCAGCGGGGTCGAAGTTTCTTATGTAAAATACACAGGGCTTTTGGATATTACGGTATAAAATGTTTTTCTTCGATCAACTCGTGGTCTAAAAATCAGAAACTTGGTAGATAACATGTTGATGGACAAACAAACCTATAACTATTATATTTTACCCTAAAAATATGTATGGGTCATTCCATTTCATCAAAAACTTTTCATTGATAAATAATACCTGCAAAAGCTAGAAATACCCGAATAACACCGAATAACATTGACAAACGTCTACAGTGGTTTCCTGGGCCCAAAATAGGACAATTTTTCCTCTTATAATTTTATCAAAAAATGCATTCCCAAAAAGTTGTAGGCTCTTAAAGTTGGGGTTAAAATTTAAACAACCGCTTTATCTCCAAAAGTACTGTAAATATTTTTATACAGTAGGCTTATCTTATTAAAGTCATTATGTGGTAGAAATTTCATGAAAATCGCACCACTAGAACTACCTCTTCAGGGGGTGGCGCTAACTTTAAACCCCTAAAGCGTTTGCTTTTGCTAAAAAAAATTTTTTTTTATTTTCTTAAGTTTGTTTGTTTGTAATTTTTATTCCGTTTCATCCAAAAACCCTATGTATTTTACATAAGAAACTTCGACCCTGCTGGTAATGGCCGCTACAAAAAAAACTTTTTTTTTCAGATGTGGATAATTTTTGTGAATTATTTGGAGTTGATTGATGGGACGGGTCATATGAATTAAAATTCACAAGTAGGCCAAATAAGAAGCACCCTAATGTAGATGGTATGAGCAAAACTTAGACAGTGTTGCCCATGCTTCATTAACCAATTAGGTTGCGGTCGTAATTTTAAAATGATGTAGTTATCATCTAATTTATTTTTAAATTTCGCTTTTCATAATTAACTGAAAGCATTTATAATAATGCTAGTATGATGAATTAACTCAAATACTTAATATTGGCAATTGAACGATTTTTGAGTTGAACGGTATTGCTATACTCATAAAATTAGCTATTATTTTTGTTTGAGTGTCAGTAAGAAAATTCATACCTACTTTTACCTACTTCACATATTTTTTCTAGAAATTCTTTAGTTTCGTTAAAGTTCGGTATCGTCTAGAGTCTAGAGGACAGGTCGAGTGGCCTGGTCACAGAAAGTACCCTCTTTGTCCTCCCGTTTCCTCCCAGGTCTAGTGGTCTCTCTTTAAAGTTCGGTTGGGTCTTGAAGATAGATCTAGTGGTCTGATGAAAGGAATTGCTCTCCTATTTCCTCCCAGGGCTAGTGGTCTTTCTTTTAGATCCGGTTGGGTCTTGAAGACAGGTCTGGTGGTCTGGTGATATGAATTACCCTCTCCGTCCCGCCCGTGTCGTTCAGGTCAGGTGGCCTTTCCTTAAGGTTCGGCTGGGCCTTGAAGACAGGTCTAGTGGTCTGGAAATTCGGTTGTCCTGTTCATGTCTTCCAGGTCAGGAGGTCTTTCCTTAAGGTTCGGTTCGGTCTTCAAGACATGTCTAGTATTCTGGGATTTCGGCCATCCCGTACGTGTCTTCCAGGTCAGGTGATCTTTTCTTGAGATCCGTTTGGGTTTGGAGGAAAGGTCTGATGGTCTGGGAGACGAGTGATCGAGTTATATCTGAGCTATTTGTATTTTGTTAGTTGACAATTCATCATTATATTTTTCCTAAAGAAAGATTTTGTTATATATTGTACTGGTACCTTTGATGAGTAGGTAGGTGTAGAATTATTTTTTTAATATTTTATAAATATATTTTTTTATTTTTCCTCGTGTGTTTTATTCTGGCTTCGAACCCTCCTTTTTCCTTCTGAACAAAGATAAAGGGAGAATTATTGTAACTCCGCTTTTCGGTGTTAGATTGTATATTGCGTCTAAGGGTGAGCGCAAATTAAAAGCGTAGAGTAGAGAATTTACATAGAGTGGTTGAAATTCCAGCTAGAATCATATGTCACTACAAGGATGCAATATGCTCTATGCTCTCAACTTTCAATTTGAGCATCCCAGAACGCTATGATGTATGCTATGCTCGAAACTTAATTTGCGCACACCCTAACAGGGTAGTGGGTGAATTAAAACTAACTTTTGACCTGAAATACAATTTGTTATACCTATCTGTAGTTATTGTTGAATTTATTCCGTTGTCTAATTGTGAACTCGCCATTGTCATCTACTCCTAGTGAGATGGGATGATTTTGCTCATATACAATTCGAACCTTTATCAAACACGTAGGATAAAACAGAGAGACATTTTTATGCTCAAAAGTGTCTGTCAGACGAGAGAACAGTTTTGAGTTATCCGAAGGAGATAATTATCCTGAATTGCACACTACTCGAATCGCTCTCCCTATCCTCGCCATAATATAGACAGAGAGAGAAGATTAGTCCGCTGTTGAGACTGATTAGTAAACTGTTCTTTCGTCTGAATGGGGCCATATGATGTAAGATCTTATAAACTCATAGTTCAGCTTTTGCTCACGTTCGATAAAAAGTGAGAAGACTTTCAAATAGTTTTGTAATATGAAATGATAGCTAAATCTACAGCTACGTGGTGCTGCCTGTCCAGTTGTCCTCTCCAAGCCACGCGATTTCTTCCTTTAGTTGTCTACTCTACTTTGCTCCTTATACGCCTTTATTCCAAGATCTCTTTGATCGTCAAAGTTTCTTTCTTGCTAGTCCATTTACTATTTGAGTTAAAATTGAATTGGAATAACTATTATGATTTTTAAGTTCATCGAGGTTGTTTTAAATTTCTGTCGGTGGCGAATGTATATTTATCTACAGTTTTCAGAAGTTTGAACACTGTTTTGAAGCACAATCCTAGACTCATTGAAAAAAACTGTCGCTATTTACTATTTAGGATATGTTTAAATTGAGAACGATTATTACGAGTGGAATTATACTTATTTTGTCAAATTGTAAATTGAGTAAAATTGTAGCAATTTCTTGCATGAGTTAAAATACCATCTAAGTGTCTTAAAACACTAACCCACTTTGACTCAAAATTTTACGCATTTCTAAACAATTTTATTTGAGCGACACTTAGCACTTTTTCGAATTTTATTTTAATAATTTTTTGTAATTAGTAAGCATGTATAAATAATTTCTATAATCTCCTCTATAACGAATATCAATGTTTTTATAACAGCCACAAAACTTTTATAGAAAGCTCGTCGGGAATTAATTGTTTTTCACACTTGATGGCTTATGAACGCTTGTGGAAACACTTTCCCTATTATATTTTATAAAATTCTTGATGTACCGTCAAGTAATTATATAAAACAAAAGCCTAAAAGTTTTTTAAATTTTTTCTTTGCCTTGAGCATTTAAATTTAGGTAATAAATTAATGTGTTAAAATAAGCGTCTTTCGATGAAAATTTTTTCATCTCCGGAGAAAAAATAACAATTATAATCCTTGAGTTTTACAGATTTTTTATCTTTATTTTTATACTAAAAGCTAATTGTTATATAATTTTAAATTAATTTTATTGCTCAACTATAGAAAAAATAATTGAATTATGATTTTGGCTTGAAACAATTACTTTTTCTTGTTGTAGATCACTCCCAAGTATAATTAATTATAATTTTCTTTTGTTTAATTATAAAGCAATTTGCTCTTTAGTAAAACAAGTGATTGTATGATAATTTTATAAAATTCTTAAATGCTTAATAATTAATTTTAAACGGTCTTACTAATTTGGGAAGGCCAAAAATTATTAGGGGCTCACTTTTAGTTTTACACCAATGAGACCTTGTTGATTAATTAAAAAAATTACGAAATATTACAAGATGAAATATTTTGGAGATTTAAATAATTATTTAAGTTAGTAGTTGTGTTATATAATTAGGTTACACTAGCACATTACAATTGTAAATTTACTATTAAAGAGCCCATATTTTCCAGTTCGTATATTTTTCAACGGAAGTGTTAGTATTAGGTGCAAAATTTTGAATAATAATATTGTTTTGCCCACAAAATTATATTGTTTTATTATCTAACAAGAAAAGAAATTTATTTTTTATACAAAGAATTCAAAGAAATTCGTCGAAACTTTCCTCAGGTCAGAGTAAATTGGAATTGACCCAAATGGTTAAAAATGTACTACACCTATTAATTATGTTTATGTTTATTTAATTATGTTTACAATATTGTTTTTCTGTATGGCGACACTCGCCATACGGCTCGTGTCGCAAATGCATTCTTATGAGTAATGAGCTTAATTATCCGCTTGTTGAATAATATACTATTAAATAAATAGTATGCATTATTTAGAAAACTATCGAATCCACCATCTCTTCCATCTCTTTTGTTCATCCAGTTTACTATATTTGAATATCACATCAACATCACCTTCATCACCGGGTTCAACTTCGTTAGTTCTGATGCTTACATCCTGGATTCGCGGTTCAACGCTTTTGTATCTCCCTTTCATCTTACGTGAGATCACCCTGTACAATTAAGATACTTTATAAGTTTACCAACCCATCACTCGAGACTATTTTACTTTTAAATGCAAATTTTGTTTGTTTTTCCAAGGATTTCTTTCTTTTTAATTGGCAAGGATGCCTAGACGACGGATGGACATTATTCAAATCGACACTATCTCTTTGAAAATTTTTAAAAATTAGGTAAAAATGTGTTAATTTAAATATTCGTAACCATAAAATAAGTGTAAAATAATGCAAATTTTTTGCCACGGGTCATAAGTTTTGCGTACAAAATTTTTAAGTTATGGTTGTTATTTTTTAAGTAAATTAATTTAAGTATAGACCTACTCGTACGTAAGATACAAAAAAAAGTTTAAGTTGACAAACCATGTGTAATCAGAATCCGTTTTTAAGAACCGTAAGGCTCTTAAACAATTTTATTTACCGTATGAGTTTAGCGACAATGTGCACGACATTGTTATATAAGCTGAAAAATTTCATCTCAATATCATTTTTTACATCGACACTTTTTTTGTACCGAAGTGATTGAAATGATAATATTTGTCTAGGGGAGTCTAGAAAATTCTAGAAGAGTCAGTGTGAATCTAAACTCCAAGAAATCGAGTCAACTTATATCAGAACATTTTGTTATTTTGTGAAACGGCTCTCTTTATTCCATTGGAATTTGGTCTTATCTGTGGATTCAAGATTTGTCTAGAAATACTAAATTATATTTTTTGTTTGAATGGTAGGTATTTAACACGTTGACTGCCATGGCATTTGTATAAAAATCCTTCCCGGACGCCACGGTGTGAAAACTACCTTTTTCAAAAACGAGATAACTCGTGGCTGGCACCTGGCTGTATAGATTACCCACCACGAGTCGAGGGTCTAGACTCTAGAGTCAAACAACGTTAACTACAAAACGAAGGTTTTCGAGAATTGATGAAATATAACTTTTAAGGTAACCTACTGCTGCGCTGTATAAAAATATTACTTGTAACCCATATAACTTGGAAAATATCAATCGGAGAGGTACAGATTTTTGACACTTCATACCTTGGCCTTAGTATTACTTATTCTTGGTATTATCTCAAAAATCAAAATTTTGTAGTTAACGTTGTTTCACTCTAAGCCCTCGGAGTTAACTCGTTCTTGGCAATCAACGTGTTAAGAAAGCTCTCATATACTAAATTGTGGAGAATCTAAGTAGAGAGCTGGAAAAGGAATATGTTGTAAAACAGTAAGATTAAAACAGTAAGAAACAGTAAGCAAATATAGCCCAAGTAACATTTTAAAAGCCAAATTGCTTTTCTAAGTTTTATAGAAGTTTTATCGTAACTTAAAAAATTAAAATAGTTTTAAGGTTGTTTTCATAAATGCAAATAGTACTTAAGGCAAAATAGTTTTATGAACAGGTTTTATGAACTCCTTCAAGGGTAGTTTATAAAACCTACAGGCATTTAAGTACATTTGCTCTCAATAGTACTTTATTATTAGGTAGCAGTAAAACCTTTATAAGGCTAATTGATCTTAGAATACCCTTAACATGCAATATGGTTTTGTTATGGTTTAACAAAGTGTAAAGAGTTTTATGATGACTTTCCTGACCAGTTTTAAAGCGTCCTTCAAGTAGTCTTTCTTTTCTTTAGATGTATTTATACTATTTGCTCTGGCACAAGTATTTCATAAAACTTATATCATCTAAGGTTTTAAGATTACTTTTAACAAGATAAAAATAAGTCACTTATAAATTAATGTGTTCTTAATAAGTCTTTCATAAAACCGTATTGCTATTGCCATTGTCTTCCCAACCGCTAGAAACAATGCAAAGACAAACTTGCCCATTTTCAATGGTTTGTACTATTTTAAAAAACATATTAAACTCAAAATCACTCACAAAACTAAAACGTTGCTTGTTGATAGTAATAAGGTAATAACAACATTAAACTAAAATTTTGAAATTTGAAGGGTTATATAAGTGTTCACAGTTTCAAAAAAAAAATCATGCGTCAAGGGTAGATCATAAAACCATTTGGTTTTAAAATGCACTTTTGCTTTTTAAAGCCTCAAGGTTCTCGTAAAGTCTAAATTGCCCTGTTCAAGACCAAATATTCTTATGCAATGTTAAATAGTTTTAAGAAGGTGTTTATTATATCAGCTTTAAATCCAACGAGTTTTAATGTTTACTTAATTTACTCACGCAGCAGTAGTATTAGTTTTATTGTATTATGATTTGTTGCCTAATAGATTTAAAAGAATATCACCCAGCTTTTATCAAAAAGATGGAGAAAGAATAGTCAGTGGCGTAGTGACCAGATGTTCGATTTAATACAGAGTTAATACTATACCTATATTTGTTATCTTGCTTTTCTTATGAAGAAATAATTGGCCAGAAAACAGTACTTAGTCTTTTTTCCGATAAATTTTTGTCATGTACTAAGTAGGTAAAAACTGCAATAAGTGATGTGTAGTTATACAGAGTGATTCAAAAGGGGACATTCCTCTCGAGAAGGGAATTATTAATGGAGTACGGAAAAAATATTTTAAAAATTCTTTTCAATCATTTTTCTGAAGTTGAATTTTAAAATTAGTTATAGAATTTAAAAAATTAAATTTAAATCTAAACCTTCAATTAAAATTGCGAATAACGTTGATTTAGCACTAATTTTGAACAAAACTGCTACTTTTCAACGTTATTCGCAATTTTCAATTTTAATTCATGGAACTACGGGCTGGAAACTTCGGATTTTTATTAACTAGCCTTATTTAAAACGAATTAAATTTGATCTTTAGACAGTTTTTAGCGATTCTCAATGGTCATTTTTTCCGTCGTTTCTTAGACTATTGTTTATTGCTATTTATTACTTGTTACTTTACTCTTTATAGCCATCAAAATTTGTTCGACATTTAGTTTAAATTCTTAACTTTCATACTACAAGCTTAACTGGGTAAAAAAAGGGTTCTGAGGAGTTTTTTTGTTTAATGTAGGTTGGTGCAATAATTTTACTGTTATGTGTATACCTAAAAGTGTAAGTTACTATTGTTAGAGTTTTTAAAAACGGACAATTTGTTCCAGATCTTAAAAATTGTATCATTGACATACATACATACTAAACTAAGAAAATGTTAAATTTTTATAACCCCGTCGTCTACCCCTTTTTTAGCCCTTTCCCAGCCTCCTTAGGCCCAATAAACACTTTGTAATGAAACAAATTTTTTTTAGAACTGTGTTAAAAAAAATAACAGTTTGTTTACACTTATAACTTGAGTTGGGTCCATCTGATTTATGACGATGGTACCAAAAATTACAACTTTAAAGTATTGTAATTTCCTAGTTGCGTTTTAAAAACCCTTACAAAAAATAGTAAGTCGTCTACCAAAGTTAGATATTTATCAAGAACTTAATCTTAAATTAGTAGTAAAACAGGCTGTGTTGTGATAATGATATGAAAAGAAAATTTATCTTCATTCCCAAACAATATGCGTTTTTAACTAGCGATTTCTCGCTACGCCACTGGAAATATCGCCAGCCATGTTAAAGATAGGAATATAATTTAGTTATCAAAATACGAACTCATATTTTTATCGTATTTGTTTGTAAAATGGTACAAGAAAAGAGTCCAGGTTATTTTCTTGCAAATATTTAATTAGCAAAATGGTTTTTATAATAAAATTGATTATTTTGAATTTTTTTATTAAAAAATTTTTACAAAATACTAAATTTAATAGAATATTACTGATGGCCCTTCATTTTTTTCTATCTATTTTATAACATTTCATCAGAAAACTTTGATGCGTTTCAGTTTTTTAGTTACAGATTAACCGTTTCAGTCAGATAATATTAAACACGATAAATAGTATAACACATCGAGAATGGCAAAAATAAGAATGTCTACCACCGAAATATTAAGAGACAAAACTTAAGATACTTTTATGCAGTTACAAACTAACATAAAAACCAAATAGACTTCCACGATCCACTATTTAAACTCTGATAAAACTATTAGGTATTTTGTATATAACTTTAAGGCCAATGTGTCTTACTATCAAACTTTCAACTCTTACAATAGTTTTATGATAGGTTTTCATAAAGTTTTATAGTTGACTTAAAGGGTACTATAAGACTAATTTATCTCAGAACTAGTTAGTTTTATCGTAGTTTTAAAATACTGACTACAGAACCCTCATAAGCTTATAGGTTTTATAGTGGTTTTTAAATTTGGACTTCAGAACCTTGATAGGATTCTCCACTTTGTGCTTAAGGATGTTTTATGATGGTTTGTAGGAGGTTGCGGAGGCAAAACAGTTTTAAGAAAGCCTAAAAATAATAGTTTTATAGCTACCTTGAAGATAATCATAAAACTTAAAATGTTACTTGGGAGTATACCTTTCCCATAGATAAATTATTTTTACAACTTTGATTCTTTAAGTACTTGAAGAATAATCCTAGTTGTCAAATCGAAGCGAACTTCGATTGCCAAACTTTAACATCGTTGTTTTCTCAGTCATTGACTCTTACATAAACTCTTTTTAAATCATATCTTTTAAGCATGCGTTAGCAGAGCAGTATAGCAGGAATTCTTATTGTTCTATAATTTGAAAATGCCTGTAAACATCGTTTCTCTTCTGCCGCATAAAACTGTCTTGCATACAGTTTTATGTATAAGAGTATAAGTACAGTCAGCCTCACAATTATTGGCCACCCTGGCTATACGGCAGGGTGGTTATTAGCCAACAACCACAAAAGAACAGAAAATGAGGCTGTTGGTTTATTACTTGTTGGCAAAATACAGTTACCCTTCAATTTAAGTATGGGGTGTTATGATGGTTACATCCACAATTCATGCTAAACGTATAGGCAGGGTGGCCATTAATTATGAGGCTGACTGTACGAACAAAATCAAAAAAAGTATTGCGAAAGAAAAGCTCTTGGTGTATGTAGATATAAACGTGGAAAATTTCAGTCTTTAGCTGCCGTGAAAGTTTTTGAGCCTGCCCTGATATCATAGTCTAGCTATGACCCTGCCTGAAAATAAGCAGATTACAAAAATAATGTGTTTGTTTAAACACACAAAATTTATTGCTGCATCCTGCATGAGCTTCGTTCCCAAAGACTTTTTCCTAGACGAAAAAGTTAAAAGTCACCTTTGTGTGGAACATTAACAATAGTCCATTTTCGAATAGCCTTCCTTAACAATCGAATTGCCTCCCTGTGGGGCTTAGGCCCACGTTGGGAAACACTGATCTAGCATCTAGTATTACCATCATATTGTACTGGCTTCGGAGGACACAATAAGCTGTTGGTTCAGGTTAACATGTAATTAGGCCGTAGGCCTTTTTGATAATCTAAGATCTTAAATCTTTAGATCAAGCCACAGCCTAAAGGACATCAAAAGACTATATTTTAAGCCTTCAGTGAACTTTAAAAGGCTGATATTGCCTAACGTGGTACATGTCTAATGAAAGGAAGATTATAACTTACAAGTAACTTGAGCTCTTGCAATGACACATTTTTATACTTTTTGAAGCTAATGAGAGTAAACTGTGGAAACAAATAGAGCTTTGTAATTGTAAATTCTGACAACAATAGCATCATATTATGGTGACATAGTGATTTATATATTTTTTTTAAATTCGCTTCCGAATTTTTCATAATTAGAGTAATTTTAAGGTACGAAAATGTAATGTTTCGTTAAATAATGTTCCCCACAATTTAATTTTGATAACAATCTAACAAATGTTATTGTAATTTAAGGAGCTTGTGACATAAAAATTTATATCTGATTTTAAGGGTAATTAACAATAATTATGTATTTTTTGTTTTATATTATTAACTGTATAAGAACTCAAAAATTAACCCCAACAAAACCACAAATAATGGCGCAATTCAATATTACTTAAATATTATTAGTTCCATTAGATCACAAAAACTTCATGCAGAAATACAGCTTCATTGTTAGAACTTATTAAGAAAATTATGTAAACATAAATAATTTATGTTCTACATATCCGATATTTATTACATGTTTTAATCATTGAAAAAGAGACATTTTGAAATTTCCGCCAAGATTTTCAAGCTTTTACCAAAACTTTCATAATATCTTGATCAATTTCCGTTTAGAGAAAATTTAAGATTTTTGCAAAACTATTATGTGCTAATTGGGTATTTGAAAATAACAGTAAGCGAGGCAATAAATGCAATAATTAATTAAGCGACGACGTACTATTTTGTTATAATTAAATTTAAATCAAGCCAAAATTAGGAAATTTACAAATTTCGTCTCTTATCATACTCGATCGTTCCGCTCAAAGATTCAAATTCATTGTAAGAATACACAATTTTACAGGAAATTGTAATTTAAATGATCTCATTATCCAATTGATCGAATCATTGTTATATTTCTAACAACAAACTGATACAAATTAATTTTGTTTTAGGTGTGTGGGAATTCAATATTCAAAAGTTGAAGGTATGAAAATTTTGCGAAGTAAAACTTACATTAAATTGGAAATGTCGTGATCAAAATGTTAATCTCATGGACGTTGTGCGCTTACTTTCTACTAATAGCAAATATTCGTCTAATAAAATCACAAACCTCGCGAGAATGTCCTCCTCAAGAAATAATTTTACCATGCAGATGTTTGCTTCGAGAACAAGAAATTCAAATTTGGTGAGTACAATTTTTATTTATTAAAAAGTTCAAAGGGTTTTTGGTTAAACAAAGTAAAATTTGTTGTTCTCTGAAATTTTCTTTAACAGTAACTTTTTATTTAATAAACTAAATCATGAACGCGCGCTACCTTTTCTGTGTCTGTTTATGCCTCCTCTATCTGTGAATATGATCCGTCAGTCTAATATAAATGTCATATCGTCTCATCTGTCAATCTCTTTTGTCATCTCACTTCTCATCCTATCTGTCAAACTCATCTCTGAGATTACATGACATACGAAATGACAGATTTGTGACAAATGATATGCCAGATGGAATGACAGATGAAATGACATATGGGATGACAGGTGACTTCCCCCATATTGTGACAGATTAAAATTTGACAAATAGTAGGTAACTATGGTGACAGATTACTCCCAATCCCCATTTCTCTAAACCTCGTCTGCGTTGATCTATATCAGTTTGACACTAGAGCAAACCCAACGTAACCTGAGCACACCACGTGATGACTGTTAAAGTTGCGCAGTAGTTTTTAACTGCCGTTGCTTAGAAACTGACGTAGACAGTGTCGTCGTATAGTTATTACATTACTTTTGTGGAAGCAAAATAATTACAAGCATTTTAATAATGTGAAGATCTCATTTATAAAGTATTTAATCAGTAATTAATTATTATTAGTACTTCAAATAAAAATTTAAATTAAGTAATTATTTTAAATTTTTAACAGAAGAAATAACTAGCTCCGCCACTGGACTCTGAAGCCACGCCTCCCGCAGGTTTGGTCACGCGGTGTGCTCAGGTTAAGTTGGAACTACTCTACTATAAAGTCATACGAATCGCTCAAAATCGTGAGATGAACTATGCTGTTAAAATAAGGTAGATGACTCCACTTCAGGGAATATAGGAATTTATTTTAGCGATTGTCAATTAGACATAATCACATAATACATGCTATTGAATTTTCTACTTATACTTTGTTGTGATTGGTGCAAATTTAATATTGACATTTGCGACACCACAGTTAAGTTAAGGACATGTCGCAATTTATGAGGAAGGAGGTGAAGTCGCTGTTTTCATAACGTACCTTTAATTTTGTCGTTGTTAAATAGACAATTGATAGACATTGACAGTACTCCAGTTTAAAACATATTACAGTTTTCATTGTTTCCTAATGCACTAACTGACTTTATAGTAGTGTCAAACTACGACAGATCAATGCAGACGACCCTCTAAACCAATCTCTGAAATGACATATAGGGTGACAGATGGGTTGACCGATGGAATGATAGATAACTCCACCTGACATGTGAAATGACATGATAAAAATGTGAAATGATAAAATTGACATATGGTGACAGTTGACCTGGACATTAACATATGGTGGGTAGCAGATAAACTCCCCTCTGACATTGACATATAGTGCCAGATGACGACATTGACATATGGTATAACTATGTACACAGATTGACATTTGACACATGGTAACTATGGTGACAGACCACTTCCCATTTCTCTAAACCAATCCCTATTCTATTTCACCCACTCCTATTTCTTTAAACCAATCCCTACCCTACTTCTTCCACTCTCTATATCTCTGTCTCCTTCGGACCTTGCTGCGCATTTCTGATAATCCGTGTGTTTTTTATTATGTGGATTACAAGCATAAAAATAATTATTTCCAGGTGTTCGCACAGCAATCTCCCAAAAGTACTAGAAGGTCTAAGAGCTGTAGGAAAATATCTTCAAGAACCTATAGACGAATTAATTTTAGAAAACAATCAGTTACCATCCCTCCCAGGTAAAACGTTTGTACCCATACGTGTAATGCGTCTTATGTTACGTTACAATGGACTCGAACGCGTTTCGTCAGGTTGGTTGGCCGGTTTGGAAGCAAGCCTCATGGAATTATTTATTGTAGAACCCAAACTTCGTAGTCTTCCAGAAGATTCTTTAGATAGAATGATTTCGTTAGAAGCTATCACGATTGAATCAAATCTAATGAAACGATTACCAAGTTTTTCGTCGTTACCCAGATTACGTCATTTACAACTCGAATCTTCATCTTTAGTAGAAATATCTTCGAGGCATTTTAGAGCTTTACCATCTTTAGAAAAACTACATATTAGTGGAAGTCCTCGTTTAACTCGACTCGAAGGTGGCTTGCTACAAGATTTGCCTAAATTATCACTCGTTAACATTTCGTATTGCGGGATAATATGGATGCATCCGCGTGCTATAACACATCTACCGACTTTAACAGAATTGTGGTTAGTTGGAAATAAAATAACTGACGCAGCAACGGTTGGAAGAAGCATAAGAGATTTGCCGGCGTTAGAAGAATTGCATTTGGATGACAATGAAATCGACAAACTTAACGAAGCCGCCTTTGTTGACATTCCATCGTTAAAAAGATTGTACATGTCTAATAATAAAATAACAGAAATCCATCATGGCGCTTTTCATCGTGTACCAAAACTTCGCTTGTTGGACTTAAATAAGAATTTAGTGCGACGAGTACATCCTGAAAGCTTTCTTCAACATTCCAGTAGCGGTTTGGAAGAGTTGTGGCTCGTAGATAACGATATTAGTCACGTAGCTGAATTAAGATCCATATTAGACGCTTTACCACGTTTAATTTTTCTAGACATGAGCAACAATCGTCTCGAAGCTATTCCATTCGGAGCTTTACGTGGTCACGCAACTTTAGAACGTCTTCATTTGGATCACAATAAAATTCATTTAATCGACCGAGAATCGTTTATGGCCATGCCCGCCTTAAGAGAACTCAGATTGAAAAATAATTCGTTATCTGATGTTTTAGAGGGTCCTTTATGGAATTTGCCAGCTTTAAAAGGACTAGACTTATCGGATAATTATTTTAGACGAATCGAACCCCAATTTTTAGCAAACTTACCTTCTTTAAGGAAGGTCGATTTGAGTGAGAATGAACTGACTTTTATAGATCCAGGTGCTTTTATGACCACACCAGCTTTAGAAAACGTTAATATTTCCTACAATCATTTATCTACTTTACATCCTGCAACATTTCGTCACTTAATGGGTCTTTACGAGTTGGACGTTAGTAGGAATCGTTTGCTTGAATTCGTACCTGGATTACCAAGAGGAATTGAATATTTACACATGTCCAAAAATAAAATAACGAATTTACCTCTTCCACCGTCTCTGGATTTAGACCTGCCATCGCTAAAAATGTTAGATTTGACTGATAACGAAATTCAGTCACTTTCTGTTGGAACTTTAAGTTCCTTACCAAAACTTAAAAAACTTTATATTGGAAAGAATTATCTCCAACAGCTCGAAGATGGTGCGTTAAACGGCCTATCGCGATTAGAAGTTTTAGATTTACACGATAATAAAATGCTACAAGTTTACCCTAACGCATTTAAAGAAATCGCCGATTTGCGCGAGCTTAAATTGGGTAACAATCGTCTCAACGTTTTAAGGCCCGAAATATTTCAAACAACTTCTCAATTAAAGAAGCTCGATATAAGTGGAAATCAGCTGACTGAAATTTTAACTGACACTCTACAGCACTCGAGAGATATTCAAGTTATCGATGCTTCAAATAACTTATTAGTTTATTTACCATCGAACTTACACGGTTTAAAACACTTGCGCGTTTTGGATCTCACAAATAATCACTTAAGAAATGTTCAATCCGAAACACTGCGTAGTTTAACTTCGCTAACGGAGCTACGTATGTCACAAAATTTAATACAAGATTTAAGAAAAGGGTCTTTCGACAGTTTAATGCATTTAAAAGTCATCCATTTAGATAACAATAACTTGGAATTAATAGAACCGTACGCCTTCAACTTTTTACCTTCGGTTAAAACTTTAAAACTAAACAAAAATAAGCTGAAAGAAATACCTAATCATACATTCCACAATCTTCCTTCTTTGCAAGTGTTAGAACTACAAGAAAACCAAATTAAAAATATAGCAAACAACGCTTTCTACGACATGCCTCATTTGCTCATGTTAAATTTAAGCAATAATCAATTGGATGGATTAGAAGAATCTGGTCTCAAGAGTTTAAGATCATTGGAAATGTTAGACTTGACCAATAATCGTATAACACAAGTAGGTAGTGGAAATTTAGCCAAAATGGAATGGTTAGTTGAATTAAGATTGGACAACAATTTTATTTGCTCAGTTAGTGGCTCACCTTTTAATGGAATGCCACGATTACGCGTTTTAAGCATGAAAAATAACAGAATGGTATCTTTTCCGGAACACGCAGTCCAAAAATTAAGAGGAAATCTTGCTGTGCTTGATATTAATGGTAAGTGGCAAATTTTAATAACAACCATTAACTAACCATTTTTATTTTTAGGAAATCCTTTAATGTGTTCGTGTAATATGTTGTGGTTTAGAGCATGGTTGCAGGAATCATCAACTGAAGGACCCGAATGTGCCGATGGAGGATTATTACGAGAAGTACGTCTTTCTCGACAAGAGTGCGCTCACGAGAGTCGTCTACCAGAACCTGTAGCGCCTGGATGTGAAGCCGAATTGCTTTCAGTTCCCGGTGCAACGTCCCAAATGTGGATGAATTTAAAACAAGGCAATTCGACTCACCATTCCGACCGTAACAAACTGGCACCTGAAGAATCAGATTATTTCTATGACGAGTATGTCGATTATCCATATAATGAAACTGCCATGACTTCCAGTTTACTATCAAACCGACACCCAAATAAAAGCGAAGCTTTAGTAGTTTCTCCTCAAACTCAGAATTCTCCGCATTATATTTCTGGAGATACACCAACAATTTATGCTGCTACAGGAAAAAATAAGACTAACGCACTTGCAGCTAATATTCCAAAAGGTGTAAGCTCGTCGCCCAGTACTAGTGGTTTTACGTTTTTTGGTGTACCGCTGCCAAATTTTAATTTAAATCTAAGTAATCTATGGACTAGAGGCAATGGAAGAATGTCAGGTGGAAACCAAACTGTAGTTTCACAAATTGCAGACCGAAAAACTGCAATTATGAATCATTCACCACAAATTGTACACGGTGGATATATTCATAGACGTCCACCTACAATGCCTGAAATTCAAAATGGAGGCTTCTACCCTATGCTGCCCGAGTCTGGAGGATTTAAACCTATAGCAAATCCTCACCAACAAATTTCAGTTGCATCTATAGAAAGAATTAACGTGACCGAATTAGAACCAACAGACGAAATTATACGTAATTTGACATTTATAGAAACATTTTCTAATTTAGATAATTTAAATAGTGAAACTATGGATCAAACAACTCATTTTACAAATACTGAACCAAGTGCAACAGAAAAATCGTTAGTACTACAGGTCACTCAAAAAATTGATTTGTCACAAATTCCATCCACTCAAAGCTCAATGAATTTAAACAAAATGTTGGATACAACCCATCTTACAACCAAATTAGAAATATCACCTTCTGTTATTACAAATATTGACCAAACAAACTCCATGATAACTAATTCATTCTTACAAAACAATGCAACACAAGTTAAAGAAGAAATCGATACCACAGATGTGATGAAAGACCAAGAGGAAAATAACATTCTAAACACAAATTCACAACAAATAATTACTACATCTACTTCTTTACTCGAACAAGATGAAAGTACAGATCACTTTGAAGATATTTTTAAAGATTATGTGGAAGATGTTTCTGTACCAAACATTATTCCTTCGACAAAATTAGATCTCATACAACCAACGGTTCCAACTTTGCCTATAGTTGGAAATGCAAAAGTAGAACAAACGTTTACTCCTTTATCAGCATTACTTGTACCAGGAGGACAACAGCCGCAATTCAAACCTCAAGGTAGACCTATAATAACAAGAGTTCAGTCTCCACATCTATCAAATAGTGCTTCATTGTTATCAAACTTAGACATAGCCAACGAAAAGCCTCTTTCATTAACTCATGTTAGGGACGATAAACAAGTTGAGTTTGATCATATTATTACAACACAAAGAATGGACACGAGGAACCAAGACTTAAGTTGGTACTATATAAATTACAATAAATCAAGTGTAGAACCATATGTTGGACCTGGAGGATATTTTAAAAACTGTTACGATAGAAATTTGCCAGATAAAATGATTGTTTTGATTATAGGATTGATATGCACTTTTGGATTAGCCAGTTAATGTAATTGGTTTTATTAGTGATTACCAAAGAAATTAGTATTTAGATAAGTAAATACTTTTTAAGTTAATGTAAGTACTTTTTTCTAACTGCATGTAAAGTTACTAAATAAATTTTACTTAAAAAGAGCATTAAGCATGTTCATATATTTTTTTTACAATGATTTCAAGTTGATTTTTAAAACGAACTGCCGAGGACCTATTGTATAAACAACAACGTATTTAATACCTAGAAAGATAATTAGTAGACCATAACTAATTAGTTAATTTTTTATATTTATTTTACTGAAACTGTAATTTTGAAGCAATAATGGCATGAACAATTAATAATAGTACAGTAAAAATTACTTAAATGAAAAAAGTGTTAACTTTCAGTTATAAGATTTTTTGAATCAAACAATTAATTTAAAAATCAATTTTATTATAAATTGATATTGGCAAAAATGAAACTTAAAATTAATGACAATCGGTTTAATTAAAGCATTTATTAATTTGAAAAATTTATAATAATAAATACGTAAAATTATTTCTTCTTCTCATCCTTCTTTGCATCCTTATCCTTATCCTTGTCCTTTTCCTTCTCTTTTTCTTTTTCCTTTTCTTTATCTTTCTTTTCTTCTTTTTTACCTTCTTCTGCATCGCGATTTGTTAATTTATTATTAATTAAATTATGTAAAGCTACAATTGATCTAACCATGGCAGCTAAATACACAACTAACATTTGATCGTTGTTCTTAACATAGAACGATTTTGTAAATTGATCTTGGTTAATATCGGGCAAAAGATTGAATATATCTTGTAACTGATAAACAATTTGATGGTTAATAGGTAATTTTGATTCACTAACTTGTACTAAATAGTCGCGAATTTCTTTTAATTGTAAATGTAATCCCTTAAGACCTAGAAGTTGATTTGTAATTCTTTGAGATAAGGTTCCAACAGTTGTGTCTTTAATGTCTCGTAACAAATGCTCGACTCCAACTTCTTCGGCCTCTTCAGCACCGATTTCACTAGGTACGTGTTCAAAAGTTTTTGATGTGGGCGAACCATCATCGTGTACTTCTTCTACTGCCTGATAAGCTTCAGTAGGTAATCCTAAATCTTTCGGTTTTGCGTCAATTATAACCAAAACTGAATTTGGACAATAACGACGAATCAATTCGTTAATTGCTATGTCATTCTGGTTTAATTTAGGACCGGTGTGATACCATCCCACTACTTTCTCCCGTGCATTCACTTTTTTAAACATTCCATACATATTTTCCAAATAATCGTGATCCAAGAACCACACTGACTTATCTTTATCATCTTCATCAAATGGAACTAAAGAAATCTTGAATTAATTTAAAATTGACCCAAAACAAAGAAAAGTCTAACCTGCAAAACTGTTGGATACGTCTAACACTCCTTTGGCTCTCCAGGCACCAAGAAGAACACCAACTACACGTTTTTGATTGCCTATTTTGCCCATTCGATTAAAATGATCCACCACACTTAGTAAAACTAAGGGGTGAACCACCACTTTTGTTGTTGTAACTTCTTGACTCGGCATTTTTTACTTGAAGACTGACTTGACAGAAATGTCAAGCTTAACAATTTTGAATCTGGTGTGTGTAAAATAAAAAGTTCCTAAAAATTAAATTGTTACTAAATGAAGTGCAAATGAACATAACCTCAAATAAGATGCTTGTTTATGTTCACATGTGCTAAAAATAAGTTAAAATGCAAGTGTCTGATCCAAATAATGTTAAAATCTACAACTTGAGTGTTGGAAAGTCTCTTCCAGAAGTAATTTGTTAGTTTTAAATTTCTATTTATGTAATAATATGATTCTTTTTAGTGGTTATCAGAGAGGAAGCGAAGAGCATTAATAAAGAAAAATGCTGATATTAGAAGACGAATTCAACTTATACAAGATTTTGAGATGCCTGGAGTTAGTACATCTGTACGAGTTTCACCTGATGGCCAATATATTTTAGCTACAGGAATTTACAAACCTAGAATTAAATGTTTCGATGTAAATAATATGTCGTTAAAATTTGAAAGATGCTACGATGCTGAAGCCATTACATTTGAAGTTTTAAGTGAAGATTACAGGAAGATAGTAATGTTACAATGTGATAGGTTTTTAGAATTTCACACTGGTCATGGTCGACACTACAGATTAAGGATACCAAAATTTGGGAGAGATTTGAAATATCATTATCCAAGTTGTGATCTTTTAATTGTAGGCGTTTCATCGGATATTTATAGACTAAACCTTGAACGTGGTCAGTTTTTAACCCCATTTTCAAGTTCAGCATCCGAATTAACAAAGTGCGCAATTAATCCTGCTCATCATCTAATAGTTTGTGGTACTAAAGAAGGGCGTGTTGAAGCTTGGGATCATAGATCTAAATCTTTAGTTGGAAGTTTAGATTGTGCCTTTAATTGTGTTACAGATAATAATAAGTAAGTTGTTACGATTAGAACTGGCTGTTTAATAAATGTTAAAATATTATAGATTAGAAGGCTTTCCATCAATTTCATCATTAAAATTTGACGATGCCTTGCAATTAGCTGTTGGGACTGCAACAGGACAAATTCTACTATATGATATTCGTTCAAACAAACCGTATTATATCAAAGATCATATGTATGGACTTCCTATTAAAAATGTGGAGTTTCACTATCAACAAGATCTTGTGTATTCTATGGATAATCAAGTTTTAAAAATTTGGAATAAAAATGATGTATGTTAATCGATGATTTACATTGAAATATTTTAATGATTTTAATTTTTAGGGTAAAATTTTTACATCTATTGAATCGACATCTAACTTTAATGACTTATGTATTGTACCAAAGTCGGGCCTATTTTTTATGGCTAATGAAAGTCCAAAAATTCAAACCTATTTTATACCTAGCTTAGGTCCAGCTCCTAAGTGGGCAAGTTATTTAGATTCATTAACTGAAGAATTAGAAGAAACAAGTACAGAAACAGTCTATGATGATTATAAATTTGTTACTAAGACTGAACTTGACAATTTGGGTTTGGAACATCTAATAGGTACCAATATGTTAAGAGCATATATGCATGGGTAAATAATAATTTTTTAACGATTTAATTGAAGTATTTTTACAATTATCTTTTAGTTACTTTTTGGATATTCGGTTGTACAAAAAAGCTAAATCTGTTGCTGAACCATTTGCATTTGAAGAATATCGAAAGAAAAAGATTAGAGAGATTATTGAAAAAGATCGTGAAAATCGTATTCAAATTCAAAAATTACCAAATGTTAATAAAGAATTAGCATCGAAACTAATGAATGAAGAAGTTAGTGAGAAGAAGAAGAAAAAGAAGACTACAAATCTTCTACAAGATGATAGATTTCAAGCTCTATTTGACAATCCAGATTTTGAAATTGATAAAAATACTGATGAGTTTAGGTTATTGAATCCGGTTATTTCTAAAATAGAAAAGTCAAAGCAAAAAGAGTTACAAAAGAAATTGGCTAAACAGAAAGAATTGGAAGAGAAAATTGACGTAAGAATTACTTTTAACTTTGTTATAATCGAGAAAAAAAATAATAAGAATACATTTTTTTTTGCATTTCTCGACGTTTTGAGTCCCCCTGATTCCAAAAATGCAAAAAAAATTTTCGATTTTTTGAGCCAAAATGTCAGGATGTATGGATGGATGCCCCCCCCCCCCCGGAGCAAAAACTACTGAACCGATTTTGATGAAATTTGATTTTAGCCACTTTAAAAACTAAGCTTTTATAAGAAATCTATACAGGGTGTCCAAAAATAAGGTGGTTCTTTTGGGCGCGTATTTGCAAATTTGGGCCAAATTCATTTTTACTTGACTATAAGATAGTACACGTGAGCTCTAACTGAAAAAAGGAATTCCAAATTTCTTTGTTCAAAATGGCGGCCAATAGAACGATTATCCCATTTTGTGGTATTTCTCTAATAACTTGGCTGGTAATTAATATTATAAAAAATATAAAACGTCATTGTACAGCCAAAATATAGGGCTTTTGTTCTAAGCAAGTCGATTTTCAAAATCGTTTTAAAATTGCCTACCTTTAAGGGGCCAAAATAGGTCAAAATTTTGAAATGGATTTTCTCAAAATTTCGTCTACCATAGTTTTCTTTTTTTGGATATGTTACAGAAAATGTAATTCTCCATCGAAATATAAAATTTTATCAAAATCGGTCGAGCCGTTTTGGAGTAATGATTTTTTGAATGTTAAAACATCAAAAAGCTCTAATTTCTTTTGTAATAGAAATGAAACCTTGAAAATGGATATATATGTATCAATCCCATGAATATGTATTATTTGACGCTTTTTTCAGCTAACAAAATGCTTCCGGTTAAACCAGAAATTACAAAAATATCAAAATTTTTAGGAACACCCTATATAGTTTTCAATATTTTGAAAGTTCGTGAAATTAGCTATTACACGATACCAAACACTTTATATTTTGATTTCCAGTTTAACCGGAAATGGAATCAAATTTCTTAATTTAAATGTAACACCCTGTATATTTTTAATATTTTGAAAGCTCGTAATATTTAAATTGTATATTTTGAACTTCAATTTATGCCAAATTAAAAAAAAATGAAATGTGTATTTTAGACAGTTCGATCCCGGACAAAAGCAATTTTTAAAAAAAATTTTTAAATTAAAAAATAATGCTTAATTCAAAGATTTGACGGACGGAAAAAGTTCCTCGTATGGCCACATCTGTTGTTAACTTTTTCATTCCAAGAAAATAGTTATTTATTATACAAGACGATAAAGAGATAATTTAACTACTGAGTGGAAGAATGTTAATTCACGAGTGGCGTTAGCCACGAGTGAATTAACTTTCACGAGGTAGTTAAAGAACCTTTATCGTCGTGTATAATATGCTATTTTTTTCTATAGCAAATGTTAAAGAAAAACCAATTACAAATTAAATTATCATTTACAAAATTTATTAAAAATATTTGAGTAGTGTGCGGTTGCTATGTGAGTAGTGGGGTTGCTATAACTTCATGGTTGATATTGGGGTTGTATTACTTTATCTATCCTTGCTGTTAAAATTCTATTTTATCGACTAATTTTAGTTGATCAAAGCACACTTTAACGTTTGCTATAGAAAAAAGTTTTTTTTTCTAGAAAAAAAGCACATAGCAACCGCACACTACTCAAATATTTTTAATAAATTTTGTAAATGATAATTTAATTTGTAATTGGTTTTTCTTTAACATTTGCTATAGAAAAAAATAGCATATTATACACGACGATAAAGGTTCTTTAACTACCTCGTGAAAGTTCAAACACTCTTCCACTCAGTAGTTAAATTATCCCTTTATCGTCTTGTATAATAAATAACTATTTATTGTTATGCCTAAAATACCATTTCTTTCCAATTATAACAGTATTATTGGATCTCGAAGCTTTAAGTTTTTTGAAACACTTCTAAAAAACTAAATTTTGTTTCAGGATGAAGAAGTAGAAGGTAAAAATAGTTCAGAGGAATCGTCTGATTTTGATTCAGAAGATAGTTCAGAAGACGAACACACTTGGTCGAAAGATGTTAAAAAGCAGTTTGGCATGATTCAAAGAGAGCACTCGAATAAAAGAATGGCAGAAAAGGAAGCAGCAAGAGAAGCACCTCAACCTAAACTTTTTGAACTTGAACAAGGAGAAGAATATAAAGGAATTCAGAGTCTAAGAAAAAGAACAAATAAGTAAGTTTTATTTCGGTTGTTTGAGATAATTTATTTATGGTTTTGTTTTTAGGGTTTCGTTAGGGGACAGATTGTTGAGTGAAGATACAAATACAAAATTAAGAGGATCTTATGGTAATCGGCAAATGTCATTTTCTATTAATAAGCAGAAAAAATATAAACAAATTGAAGAGAAAAATAAGAAGCACAGAGAAGAAAGGAAAAAATTAGTTCGAAGCACTGCTGGTATTAAGTTTAAAAGAAACCCTTATTCTGGAAAAAGGCATTAATGCAATACATGTAAATAAATTATGTTATTACTTTTAAAAATGCATGATTTCTGTTTTCCTATTCGATTTAATAATTCCAAGTTCTGTGGTACTAATTGTGGAAATGTCTTACACCAAGACCAAGCTTTAGAATTATTTGTACTTTTCTAAATCTTATCCCAAATGATGGATGAATTTTAGTAATTAATTTCAAACTTTTTGCTCAAAATGAGAGAATTTAAATTTTATTCCATTTATTGACAGATTGTACACAAATTCAAATTTCTTTAGTAGTTTAAATAACTTCTTTTTATGAAGGGAAATTAACATCTGTGAAAAAGATAAAGTAAACAACCGTTCAATCATTAAAATTAATTTAAGTGATAGTTTTGATAACCTATTAAATTATTTCATATTTAATTTTTAATTGTAAAATAAATTTTGTTATTGATTAATAAAGTAAAAGATAAGTTATATAAAAACAATAATAATTAAAAAGTAACACTAAATTGCCTGGCATTTAGTTACAATTTTTTTTTTCAAATGCATAAGTTGATAACAACATTAATATGTTACAACTCAAAGGGTTATCATTTTATCACTTAGGTAAAGAATTTTGTGAAAAATAAAAGCCTTTCCTTCACATACAATTTGTGTGTCAACATGTGTGTCCTTAATATTTTAACCGGGTGAGTTTTTATTAAAATTTTGGTATTTCTAAATAAGTATTTATTGTTTATTTTGTAGAGAATAGTAGTTGTTTTTAACATGGATGATTTTGAAGAAGTCAAAGCAGATTCTGATAATGTAAAAAGATAACTTTTGTATGTTGTTGTTTAGAAGAATACAAAGTGTAATTTTTAGGATGAAGAAATGGGCGAAAGCCCATACATGGAGAATCCATCGCATCGTAGTGTAACAGCAGTGTTACATTATTGTAAACGTAAAATTGTGCACCCATATTTACGTCTACTAAGTGTAACCGGATTACGTTCTTTAACTGTTGAGCAAATCGAGTCAAATATATTTTGCAACGCACTCAACTGCTTATACTCTTTTCATTTAATTGTGTTGATTTTATTTGGATATGTGCTTCAATATATGTCTTGTTTTCGAAGAGATCGTGGATTTTGTTACCAAATGTCAATCTCCAACTCGACTCATTTTATATTTAGAAATATAGAAAAGGAAATTATGAAACAAAACATGCATCTTAAATATGAACAGATATGTCACGGATCTCTCGTTTTTAGTTATATTATACCGAGTGTCTTACATTTTTGTGCTTATGTGTATGCCGCTTACATTTTTCGTTCTTCAGAAAGTGACCGTTTACCAAGTTTAATGGAAAGGGTGAGTTTATGTATGAATTTTTGTTAAATGACCATGTCAATTTGGTTTTTTGAATACTCTTGGGATACCAAGCCATAAAAAAGTAGTTGAACCGATAAAAAACAGTTACATATTTTGATATATATTGCTCAAAATTGTTAATGCAATCAATTTCTAAGCACTATTTGTAATATGCAAGATTATGGTAATAATAAATTTTATATTTTAGGTGTTTTTGTCTTCATCGTACATTACTGATGGAGCTGTAATACAAAGAAAATTAATCAAATTGCTTTGGACTTTTGTGGCTTTGAATGTTATTTGGATGATACTTTCACTCATATCGGTTAATGTAATGTTGTTTGAAGGAACCGTTAATTTTAGATGGTTGGAAAACAAGTAAGTTACGTGTGCACATGATGCTCGTTTAAAAAGATAAACTTGAGTTCACTATTCTTCACAGTGACTTTTAGAATACTCAATAAATAATTAATTTAATTACAAATTTTCTAAATAATGGTTTAATAATCATTATTGAGAAATGTATTAACTAAATTAAATAATTCAACTCAATAAATATGTCGATTTCATCTTAATTCATACATATTAAGGTGGTCACATGACTAGAGAAGAGTGCATTCAAGTATAGTATTAATTTATTTAGAATTTAAATGTTTAGTGGGTTGTATTTTTATTAAGCAATTATAGTGCAATCAAGTCATTTACTAGAATTAACACATCAGTGGTAACAATTTATAACTGAACTACCTTATTACTCACCGTTACAATAATTTAATATAATACCGAAAGAGATTGTACTCACTTGCTTGCAACTCATTAACGCCCAAGCACAAAATTTCAAATTTTTGATTTCAAAAAAATAAAAAAAGCCAAAAGTCAATGGCGTTAACGGGTTTTAAGCATATTTCTCTTTTAAAAGTCTTGGCTTTTAAGCCTACATTATCACACAAGCGCAGAATCTTTAATAATTTAAATGCAGGGTCCAGGGTCTGATATATTATTACAAATAACTAATATCAATCACTGCATTTATGCAACCAATCGATCAAGTAATTAATTATGCAGATATCACATCTTACCCCCTATAATTTTCGTTTTTATGTAGTAGTTGAATTCAATACTTAGGTGGATGACATTGTCTCTTTATTTTTTCATAACTTTTCCTTAAATTTTTTTTTTGTTTTTAATTCATTATCAAGCAAATAAGAAAATTGTAAACTTCTTCTTTGTATTAAAAATAGCTGCCAAAAGTCAATGAAATATCAACAAAGGTTTTTGATGATTACTTGTGATTAGTACCAAATCAAAATAATGATTAAGAGTGACCCATAGACAGTCTTGTTATTGTTTCTCATCAAATTTGCGTATTTTAAGTCAACGAACGTCTGGTATTTATACTAAAGTTACGGTAGCTGAAAGTGTTATAAATTTAAATCGTAACAAACGCCCAAAAGTGATACCATTTGTGTGTTGATTTAAACTTCTATCCCTTCACCTTATTCCTTATTCACTTAAATGCTTCTGTTATTTAATAATAATAATAATAATAATAATAATAATTGTTTATTTATTCATACGATCACACAGGTGATATTGAACAGGTCATAAGAAAATTACAAGTTCACAATTATATAATTACACAATTTCAAATTCCATATATTCCTCCAAGGAGTAGAAAGGGTTGCTTACTAATAAATCTCGTACGTATTTTAAAAATAAATGATCGCTGAGCACTCTAGTATGATCAGGCAATTTGTTATATAGTGCAACTCCCATATATCGGGGGTTGCTTTTATAAAGTTGCAGCTTGTGAATCTCAAACTGCAGGTCTCTTCCATGTCGGGTATCATAACTGTGGTGCTCGTTCTGGCAATGCATGCTAGTTATGTTGGTTTTAACATATTTCAGAATTTCATAAATATACAGAGCAACCACAGTCATGATTCCCCCATTTGAGAAACATGATCTACAAGACTGCCTGGAGCCAATATTGTACATATTCCTCAGAGCCCTCTTCTGTAGCCGAAGCACCCTATCAACCTGACTTGAGTTGCCCCAACAAACAATTCCATATCTGAGCACTGATTCGAATGAAGCAAAATAATAATTTCTAACAATCAGTTGGTTTGTTATCACAGCCAAGCGCTTCAAAGCATAGCAACTTGAAGACAACCTTTTACAGACATAATCGACATGATCGTCCCACCTTAAGGCGTAATCAAACCAGATTCCCAAAAGCTTAAATGATTCTACTTGTTGAATAAGTCCATCCCGAGACTTTATCATAACACTAGACCTATACATAGCAGGGTTTGCAAAAAACTGCATCGAGTGAGTTTTTTTATTATTAATTAATAGTTTATGGCAATCAAAAAAATCATAAAGACTACTAAGTGAATTTTGTATTGTGTTTGACATATTCTCAACATCATCCTCGCTAGCAATTACAGTCAGATCATCAGCAAAAGAGTAACTATAGGTCTCCAGGGCGTTATCAATATTATTTACATATATTATAAAAAGCAATGGTCCCAAAACGCTACCCTGGGGCACACCAACATTTATTTCAAGCCTCTCCGATCTTTGATCCCTGAACTGAACATACTGCTTTCGATTATACAAATATGATCTTAACAAGTCTGAACAAACACCACGTATTCCGATCTTCTCTAAATTTTCCAAGAGCAACTCATGATCGACGCAGTCAAAAGCTTTTGTTAGGTCAACAAATAGCGCCATAACTCTTCTGCCACTATCCAAGCCCCTGTAAATCGCATCCAAAACCTCAATAAGTGCCGTTTTAATAGAACGATCATGCCTAAATCCGTGTTGGTTATTGCTAAAGAGATTAAAACGATTCAAAAATGCAACTATGCGCTTCGCTATGAACTTCTCAATTAACTTTGAAAAAACTGATAATAGTGATATGGGCCTATAATTCGTCAGGTCTTTAGGGTCTCCACCTTTATAAATACATATTACTTTTGATATCTTTAGAACATCCGGAAAAATACCCTTATTTATACAATTGTTAATGATCGATGTCATAGGTTTACACAGTTCAGTGGCACATTGTTTAATTACATAAGGAGGGAAGTTATCATCCCCCACTGATTTAGAATTTTTTAATTCGTGAAATAAGTTCATTACTTCTACCTCGGTAGCCTCCTCTAAATATATGCTATTGTGGACATACCTCCCCACAAAACCAACGGCGCTCCGAGGATTCGCCTTTTCCAGCAAGCCTTTCGGAGCATTTACAAAATAGTTGTTAAATACATCACATGAAAGTTCATTATTGCCACCAAAAGCCTGCTGTTTACATCTTTTTGAATTAGTTTCTATTGTTTGGTTTATTATGCTCCACACACATTTGGGCTTACTACTTGCATTGTTTATTTCATTTGCAATTGAATTCTGCTTTGCTTTTCTAATAACTTGATTATAAATTCGTTTATACTTATTATAATATTCCAAAGTCACAAAACCACTTCTTTGCAAATAAAACAACTCCTTTAACCGAGAAGCAGACTTTCTTATTCCGCCAGTCAGCCAACACTTGCTACCTTTAAACCCTTTCACAATCCTAAACGAAATCTCGAAATAATAGGTCAATATGTTTAAAAAATCACAAAACTGTACATTTACATCATCAACTCCTAAAACATCAGACCAATCCTCATTCAACAGATAATTTCTGAAAGCGTTTACATTCTTTTCAGAAAAGGATCTACATTTATAAACAACATTTTCAATTTTATCATCTACTGCAAAAGAGATTTTTTGAGCACTATGGTCAGAAAGACCACAGTGTATAATGTTTTTGCTTACAATCAAATCACCCAAATTTGTAAATATATAATCAATCGCTACCAGTTAAGATAGCCTTGATATCGTTAAAATCGTGTTTGTGTTAAGCACCAACTCAATAGTCTCCATGATGATCTTTGTTACTGCTAGTGCATTCATTATTTTTCTTATTGCTTCATTTCTCAGTTGCCCTAGTTTTATAACTCTTTATCACCCTGTCTTCTTGTGCATTATTATAGCTTAGTTATAGATTTAATTTTTGTATTTATTTAATGATTGACTTTTCTTCTTTTCTCTTTATAGCATTAAACCCTTCACCTGGGTGATGCATACGGGTGCATCACATGTGATTGTCAGCTACACTCGGACGATAAATATTTTATCTCGATTCTTAAAAATACTACATTTTTAATTCACTGATTTGCATTTTACTGATGCAATCCGAGTATAGCAGGCTACTTGCGATTTACGCGTCTGAGGTGAAGGGGTTAATTACTTTACAAGTAAATCTGTTTTAGCTGCATTTTATTATTACCCATTACTTTGGTTTTATTACTTATAAAAGTATCTAATGATATGATGAGATTTAAATAATTTAACAACCGACCCTATTGATGACAAAATAGTTTATTGTTTTTCTTGGTTTGCTTCTCTTTTACCTCATTGTCATCAGCATGATTAAGTCTTAAGATCCGTTAGCCACCTTCAGATCGCATTCCTGCAGAGGTAGACGATTAGAATAATGCAATAGCAACTACTACACCTTTTCGAGTTGTAATTCAGAGTATTTCAATTGAAATTCAGAGTATATCAATTTGTAATTCAAAATAGTCAATCAATTTTCAGAAAACGTCACTTGTAATTCAAAATAGTTAATTGATATTCAGAAAGCATCACTTGTAATTCAAAATAGTCGATTGATTTTCAGAAAACATCACTTGAGAAATTCTGAAAATCAATTGATATATTTTGAAAATCAATTGATGCTTTCTGAATATTAATTGATATTTTCTGAATATTAAATGACTGTTCTGAAATACAATTGATGTTCTCTGAAAATGAATTTACTATTTTGAATTACAAGGTATGTTTTCTGAAAATCATTTGACTTTTGTGAATTACAAGTGATATTTTCTGAAATACAATTGACTAATCTGAATTACAATTGATATATTCTGAAATACAACTGGAAAAAGTGTAGTAATTCCATTTGGTATATTAGAAACAGTTACGAGTCTTTTCTTATCTGAGTCTAGCATGTACACTTTTAGCAAACTTTTTCTGACTTTGCAGAACTTACAGCAATTGTTCTGACGATATTTTTAGTTTTCTAAACACTATGTATGAACGGCACGAATAGACAGACCTATCGATCTCACATGTACTGTACGTGCCTTGTTACATTTTTGCTTTGAAATAATTTTTTTATCTAAAACGTTCAATCAAGCACTCATTTTAATAAAATAAATAATCCCAAGTTCTCAGAACTTTCATTTTGTTTTTTAAATTATTTTAACGTACGTACGTACGTTCCAATATTCTTAATTTAAATTTTTCCAGCATCTTTATTTCTTAGCTTGAGTAGGTATTTTGCATTAAATAACGACTTTGTTGACAATTTTATGTATTAATAGTATCAAAGCGTGGGGCATTTCATTAGTGAAATGACAAAAGTTTTCAATAATAATTCTTTTAATAATTCTGCTACTTGGCACAGTTCCTTAAATCCTTACACGTGCTCTACAACCTATGCAAACTATGCTTGTTACATTGTATAAAATAACAACTTCAAAAAATAAAATCAGGCTTCTAATTTCACTATTTTGCTCGAACGCCTGTTGAGATTTTAATTGTTAAAAGCTCTTTATACTGAGACTAAAATTAAATCCTAAGGATAAATGTGTAATGTAGAATTCGGCCTTAATCAGTTTTAAAATTGGCTCATTAGTTCAAATTCATAATGCATTTCAAGTTTTGGCCATTATTGTTGGGAAAAAGAGGAAATTGTGCAGTGAGAAGAATTCCTTTAAGTACCTACTTGAATGATATAAATTGTTACCAGCCAAATTTTTATTTTTTTTATAAAAAACTTCATAAAAAAATTTGTATTCTAAATATAATTTTGACCTTTAAACCAAGACGCAAAAACAACGGTTATTTTCTGATTTTATTCGTCTTTAATGATGCATATTTACAAATTAATTAGTAATTTGTTATCTGGAATGGAAACAAAATTACTGAGTTAAATGCACTGTATTGTTATGCATCAGATCATATAAAAATTTGAGTTATTATAAGATAAACAGAACTACTTTCATTATCTAAATTTTTCAAACTCCTACTATATAGCTGCTTTATTTGAATGAACTGAAATTAAACAAAAAATTTCAGGCCAAATGCTTTAACAACGTTTATGAAAGTAATGTTAATACTTTGTACACTATGGCACGATATGATACAAGCAACAGTTATCTCCAACTACTGTATACAAACTCAGCTATTAACATCCTATTTGCAATTTTTAAGAGCGAAACTTATCCAGTATCCAAGCAATTCGATAGACTGGATGAGAGTAAGTTGTGAAATTAAAACCACAAAATGCAACTAGCAATATATTTCAGGAAGTAGTAGAATTCAAAACTTTACTAAAATACATAAACGACGATTTAGCACCACCAGTATGTGTCTTCACATTTATTAATATATGTTGGTTCATTTCTGGATCATTTTGGTTGTTAGGATTTGATCACGTCGATAGACAAACTCAACCCATTCATATTATTAGTATTTTAAATGTGATGTTATGGTTAACCCTTATTCTTGCACCATTTGTTCAAGTGAGTTTTTTTTCGTACGTTAAGAAGTTTTTATTTTGTTAAAACAATTTTAGGCTGCAAGATTAACAGGTGGATGCCAATTGATAAGAAGTGTCGGTCACGAAGTACGTGCACGCCCTTTTGCACATCAAGGTACACCAGGTCACGAACTCGATTCTATTTTAATGTATACTTCAAGTTTGAAAATGACCGCAACTTTATTTAAAATACCTATAACTGGTAGATCGCTTGCAATCGGTGTTACCATTTCGTCGGTAATACTTTTAGTGATAGGCCAATGCCATTACTTAAGTTAATTTTATGAAAGTAAAATTTAAAAAATTCGTGGTACACGCTAGACAATTTATTAAAAAAAAAAAGATGTTACAGCCTACAGCAACTAATGAATAAATTTATAGTAAAAATAAATTTAAAATAATAATGTTTGTAGTTATATACAGGTACAATAAAATCACCCATTAATGCCATGCGCTGCATTTTGTAAATTAATATACAATCCTAATTCAACTACAAAATTATTATACTACAAATTCATACAATTTACACCAGTTAATGGTTGTGGAAGACTTGTAAACTCATGTCAATGCGATTGTGAGTTGTCAATTTAAAAAAAAACTTAGCATTTCTTCTTTTTCTCCGCAATCATATTTTTAACAGCTATACTAGATATCACCACTCCTGTAGTTGCAAAAATTAAAGCTCCAACATCTTCTAATCCAAATTGTTGACGAAAAATTCCTAATTTTTTTGGGCTTCTAAAAACTTCTACACTCTGCTGCAAAAAAAATAACAGTTAGTATAATAGAAAGCTCCTTTACTACTTATACTGAGTCAATTGGCCATGAATCAAGTAATTTGAATTCAGAAAGTGTATCGACTAGCCTGATATGATCTTCAAAAAACTATTGGCATCTTTTAAATATAAATAAGGAAATAACAGCACAATTTCAAGGTAAAAATTTGACAAATAGACAAACATTGGCATTTGATTTTTCAAAAATCACCATAAATTGTATTGTTGGAATCGAAATTTTAATTAGGAGGTAAAAAATGCCAGAAGTTTAAAACAACTTATGATACATTATGTTTGAAACAAGAAACAGGATATCATTTTTTGAATTGAGACTAGTACTTGTACCTTATACGTATTTAAATAAATGCCATGGTCGTTGGAAAAATCAACAATCTTATCATGTTATACAACATTTTAATATTTTTAAACCAATACAGTTTATCTAGTCAATAATAAACTATTATAACAATCCACGTGAAATTACCACTCAATGACCTTTACATAGAAAATACATTAAAAAGAGAAATTATCGATACATTAATTTTCACTAATTAGAGGTAATTTATATAAAAAATAAATTAATTTTGTAACCATGAAGTATAAAACAAGGCTGCATTTTTTAAATAAAATTATAAATGAATTTTAAATTACTTACCTGATATCCTGTGAAACGAAGTGACATCTGACGAAGAAGAGACAGTTGCATCCTCGGGTTCATCTAAAACCCTAATAAACACCACATGAAGTTAAATCGTACTAATAGTTGAGATTACTTATATTGTAATAAAAATTATACGACTTCTCTAGCCATAATCAAATTATAAAAGTAAAAATATAACATTAAATAAGTAAATGGCGTTCGAAGGTCGTGATCTTCTGCCAATTTACTTAACCTATTAACATCACTTTTATCCAGTTTGATATTTTTAATCATTTAACGTACAGTTGCAAAATATTTTTATTAGACAAGTAATAAATTATCAAGTTTAATAACGTCAAAATTGACATACCTGTATCGACCGACAAATTACCACCTACGGCACGACACAACCTACAAATCAAGTGAACGAGGCACGTGAGAGTTGAATGTGCTGGCGTGCTTGCTGTTTGTGCATGGCTCGAGTGGCTCGAGTTCATGACCAGGACCTCTACAGGAGAGAAAATTAAATAATTTTTTGAATTAAATGGGCACAGCACAATATTTTGAAAAAGCAGTTTTTTAACTTTTTCCAATCCAAAAAAAAGTTGTCGTCAAACGTCAAAAAAAGTTGACATTTTGTTCTGTACAAGTAAGGTTAAAGTTCTACTTTTACATTCCAGGAAGTAAAAATGAACTTTTACCTCCTAGGAGGTAAAAGTAAATTCTAACCTTAAATATTTACAACAAATTGTAACTTTAAATGATATTTCTAAGCATTTTTAATGTAAAAAGGTAGTTTCTATAAATTTTCTGTTATAATTTATTCGTTGCGCTTAATAATTAGCATCTTTTTACAAGTTAAAAGTTAATTTTTAAAAATATTTGACAATTGAACTACAAATAATTTTCAAGAGATGGCTACTACTAAAATTTTTTACGTTGAAAAACTTTTTTTAAAGTTTTACGTTTGAAGAAAAAATTAAATGTTTCATTCGGAGTAAAATTGTCACATTTTTTAGGCAAGTCAGTAGGGCTTGTCAGACGAAACGAAGTTGAGTCTGACAACTACTGACCTGAATAAAACAAACTACTATTTTTTGCATTTCTCGACGTTTAAAAGCTGGTTCACACTACATGATTTCTCATAGGAGAAACATTATTACACACAAGAAGTCACACTACATGATTTCTCATAGGAGAAGTCATATGACTTCTCCTTTACCAGCTTAAAACCAGCTTTAAGTCCTCTTGATTCCAAAAATGCAAAAAAAAAATTTTTGAACTGAAATGTCTGTAACTCTGTGGAGCAAAAACTACTGAACCGATTTTAATGAAATTTCATTTTAGGCACTTTAAAATTATTTCATCGTCAAACTAAGCTTTTATAAGAAATCTATACAGGGTGTCCAAAAATAAGGTGGTAATTTTGGGCGCATATTTGGGCCAAATTCATTTTTACTTGGCTATAAGATAGTACGCGTGAGCCCTAACTGAAAAGAAATTTTTCAAATTTTTTTATTTGACAAATTTTTCAAATTTTTTTATTCAAAATGGCGGCCAATAGAACGATTGTCCCATTTTGTGGTTTTTCCCTTATAACTTGGCCAGGAATTATTATTATAAAAATTTTAAAATGACGTTGTACAGACAAAATATAGAGCTTTAGTCCTAAATAAGTCAATTTTCAAAACTGTTTCAAAATTGCCTGCCTTTAAGGAGCCAAAGTAGGTAAAAATTTTGAAATGTATTTTCTCAAAAACTGGTCTGGCCGATTTCAACAAATTAGAGTATTTTATAGACAACGTAATTATCTATCGAAATATAAATTTTTATCAAAATCGCTCGAGCCGTTTTGGAGTAATGATTTTTTGAATGTTAAAATTTCAAAAATCTCTAATTTCATTTGTAATAAAAATGAAAAAATAAAAATAGATATATTTCTTAATCTTATGATTATCTATTATTTGACAATATTTTCGGTTAGCAAAACGCTTCCTTTTAAACAGGAAATTAGAAAAATATCAAAATTTTTGGTACACCCTGTATATTTTTAAATATTTTGAAAGCTCGTAAAACTAGCTATTACACGACACCAAACACTTAATATTTTAACTTCCGGTTTCACCGGAAATGAGATCAAACTTCTTACTTTTAATTGAACCTGTATATTTTTCAATATTTTGAAAGCTCGTAAAATTAACTTTCTGAGGATATAAAATAATACATATTTTAAAGTTCAATTTATGCCAAATTTAAAAAAAAATGAAATTAGATTTTAGCTTATGGTTTATACCTAAATATTCTGATTACACGCAGAAGTCCTAGGTTCGATGTTCGATCCCGGACAAAGGCAATTGAAAAAAAAATTATTTTCATTTTATTTTTTTTAATAACCTGTAATTTATAAAAATCATAAAAATAAATTTAATACAAAAACAACGGATGTGGACATACGAAGAACTTTTTCCTGTCCGTCAAACTTATAATTATTATAATTTTATATTTTTTTTATTAAAATTTAATTTGGATATCTTATAAATGAAATAACATTAAAGAAAATTTTAAATTATAAACTTTTAAAGAAATGCGCAAAAAAAATACAACAGAAAAAAGTTCCTCGTATGGCCACATCCGTTGTTTTTGATATAATGTGATTATGAATTCAATTACAAATATTGGACTGGAGCCTATTATTTTTGCCATTTGAAATTACTCAGTTTTATCCCTCGAAACTTTTATTATTCAACTTTTGAAAATAATAAAAAATTAAATATCGTCAAACGCTTTTCATGAAAAATGTATGGGGACAAAATCTTTATAAAATCCACAAGGCTTAAAAATACTGTAGGCACGTGTAAGATTTATACGCACGTGGGTAAAATGGTTTGTAATAAATGAACTTTAATGACATTTTCAGAATTCTAAATTAGTTATAATAATTAATTCTGTTGTAAATGCAAATCTCAGCTAATTTAATATTCTCATCATTAATTCAAGTGAAAGTATTTTTTTTTTTTTTTTTTTTTGGGTGTAGCATAACGCCATTACCCAATGACAACGTTTTACTTATATTTAGTAGTTAGTTAGTTATAGTTATTTTTCTTTTCCTTTATATGTCCAGTTATATGTTTATTCGCAAACGCACTACTTCCTCGTACACAGCTCTAAAAATTTCGAAATCTTTTGAAGCAAGAATTTCGAAATTCAACCAATAGGAAAACTTTCGTATCGTCGTATACGACTGTTTCGGATAGCTGAAAATTAAGCTATAGTCTTACAAATTAAATACTCAAAAACAAAAACGATTATTTAGCAGTTCACTACTAGCTAATTTTAAATCTTTTATTTAAAAAATTCTTCTCAACAATTAAAGTACATGTATAACAAAAATATACAATGAATATTACATTAAACTATAGTCATCGTTAGGTTTCATAAATTTTCTCTTCTTGGAATTTCTTTGTTTCTTACTTTTAAATTTATTATCGACGGTGTCTTTAAGTGAAGACAATCCTTTAGCCATTTCTAAATCTGATATGTCCTTTTCTTTACGCCTTTCGGCCTCTTCTATCTTTTTACCATATTCGTCTTTCATTAACGATTCAATTTCTGGATTCATACCTTGAAACGATAAACGCCCTTCGACTAAATCTCGACAATTTGCTATGCTCACTTCGATAAAATTTATGTTGCCACTTTTTCGCATATGCTTCAATTCATTTGAATACATAATTTGTCCTTCTTCGTCATCTTTTTGTTGCTCCAATTTTTCTTTAGTTTTTTTCATGAACTTCATTTCGAGAACAGTTTGTGACAATTTTACATGTTTTCTTTTTTCCATGTTGCCGAAAATATTTATTGTTGAAAAAATAAATTAATTTATAGTTAAAATTAAATTATTTTATAGAAAATAATTATTTTTTCCACTAGTTTAAATTTGAGGTTAACGATAATACAGTTTCCTGTTAAATAGATATTTTTAAATAGTAGGTGTCATACTCTGCTCATAGATGGAACCACAGTATAGAATTGCGAAAAAGGCGCGAAACTATCAAAGCAAAAGTCAAAACTTATTTTTGTAGGTTACGTGAAGTGTTTGCGGTCGTTTTTAATAATTATTATGGAATTTGCAGTTCGTAGAAAAAATCCAAGAAAGGTTTTCACCGATGATTTGAGTGAACTTTATCCACATGATTTACAAATGTACACGATACCACCAGCAAATGAGATAGTGCTTTCAGAATTTGAAGATTTGGCACTTGAACGCTTACAACTTCTACGTATTTTAGAACAGGCTAGTTTGAAAGGGCATAAAGTATATTCAGAAAACTGGCGAGATGCTGTTCTTAGTGATATAAGAAAGCAAAAGTTAATAAAGTTTTTAAATTTGTTATCACCTACCAACGACACTTATGCGAGTTTTCAATCTCGTAGAGCTGATCATATTTCACATTTTATATTACGTTTAGCATATTGCCGTTCAGAAGATTTAAGGCGATGGTTTTTAACTCGTGAGCAAGAATGGTTTAAGTTACGCTTCATGGAGCTGACTAAATCAAAATCGGGAGCATATATTGATAATTTTTTAAAACTGAATAAACTTGTGTATACACCAATTCAAGATGAAGAAAAAGAAACGCTAAGGGATGAACTTTATAACTGTACGGCAGGAGTATACGATTCTTCTTTAACATCTGTTAATTTTTACAAAGTTCCATTTATGGAGGTTTATTCTTTGGTTAAAAGAAGACGCGTTTATATGTCTGGTGGTTTTGCTTATATACCAGATTCTGAGCTAGTTACTTGTATTTTATCTATTTTTAGAGCTCAATTAAGCGAATTTCTGGCTGTAAGTTCAGTTAAATATGTTAAAAATGTTTCTAATAATTAATTTTAGTACGCTAGTCGTAAAATTCCACTACTAGATGATGACCGTCTCAATAATCTTCTTGGTAATCTGCATACAAGTTACACCGGACGTGATTATGCAGTACCCGAAAATAAGGACGTAATTAATATTGCACATTTGGATCAATATTCGCGCAAACATTTTCCTCTTTGTATGCGTCATGTACATGAATCTTTTCGGGCAAATCATCATTTAAAGTATAATGCTCGTTTACAATATGTTTTGTTTACAAAAGGAATAGGCGTTATTTATGAAGATTGCATGCAGTTCTGGAGGGAAGAATTTACAAAATTGATTGATCAAAATCAATTTGAGAAACAGTATGCATATGGAGTAAAACATGCTTATGGTAAAGCAGGAAGTATGACTAATTATACACCACATAGTTGTATGAAAATTATAAGTATGAATGTGGGATCTGGAGAACATCATGGCTGTCCCTTTAGGCATTTTGATGTTGCTAATTTGCAGCAGAAAATGACGAATTATGGTATTAATGCTCAAGGTAATTTTAAACGATTTCGTTCAACTCTTACTTCAAATTTTTAGACTTGTAGTTTTTGCTAATATTCTTTTTTTAGGCGTTGAAGAAATTTTAGATTTAGTTAAAAATATGCACTTCCAAATTGCATGTACAAAATATTTTGAGTATACTCATCACCAAGCTAGTAAAAATGTTATTAATCATCCAAATCAATATTTTGAAGAGAGCAGAGCACTGGAAATTAATGAAAAAACTTCGACTACCAGCAAAAGTAGACCTTCTCTTGGCACTGCTAAACATGAAGAAATATGGGGTGAAGATATGGAGCATTGATTATTTTAGATGAAATAAAGTTAATAGTTACAAAGGGTTATGTCAAATTTTCTATAATTTTTAAATAGTTCTGTTTTTCTAATTTTAAACTTTCTGATATTTGATATAAAAGGCAGTATCTTTGTGTTAATTTACATGTAATCTTGTGATTAATGGCAAAACTTTTTTTGAGATTTTTCAAGTATGTATTTAAATTAGACTTTAAATAGCAATTCCATTTTCTTAGAACAGTTCTTAATTATTCCCCAGAAGTAGTTATTTTTAAATAATTGAGTTGTATCTATGGATGTCCTTTATCGTCTTATTTGTGAAATTAGAAATTTTATGCATAAGTATAGTAAACAATTTTTCTGTAATCGGTTATTTTCTCAATAATTCATCTGTGCAGCAGCTAGAGCAGTATACTTTTGGATTTTGTTCCTAGGAGTAATATTTTTATTATGCTTTTCCATAATTTGTTTTTATTTTATTAGTTGCCACATAAAATTTGATTTTTCTTGAGGTAATTAAATTGCTCTCGTTTATAATTTGTTTTTATGTAGAAATTATTACTTATTAGCAATATTTGGTAATTTCTGATATAAATATGTAATAGACATAGAATATGGTGAAAATTCATTTTTAGGAATATTTACATTTTAATTACAACGGCGGCACATACCATCAAGTGAAATGGAAGAAGCCTTTTTAAAATTAAAATAATTTCTAAAACGATTCTTGAGACAGTCTTGGACTGTTATTTAATTTCATTCTGCCAATCTGTGAGATTGTCAGTAAGGTGTTGATTACTCAATTTTCATATTAACGATAAGTCTTCTTTTTAGAAAATCCCACAGACGGTTGTCGGATGTATTCGACATGGATCTAACAGTCTCCTTGGACGACTGGTATGTGATTATGATCATCTTAATACATTTTTTAGTGCACCAGGCAGTGAACGGGTTAATTTGCTGCATAACTTAGAGTTGGTTTAAGTCGAGTAGAGAAATTTGCTGCATAGCTGAGTGTCTGTTATATCTGGCAGCGTCGAGTAGATCCAACGTTCTTCTGGTGCGAATATTAGCTGTATTCCAATGTTTCCTTATGTTTCATAACAATTATATTTAACATCAAAATTATATTAATTGTTATTGCACACAAAATATGCGAATAGAAAATGTACTCTTATGAAAGGGCCCAACAACTTTGGGACACATTTCATTTTTTTTTTTAAACAAATTCTCAAAAGTTAATTCCTAATACTAACATACTATAATCTTTTAGATAAAACATCAAAGTGTAACTTACCTATATAAAAGAAATTAAATTTGAACATAACCACCGAAAATAAGACAGAAAAACTCTTCAGAAAAAAAAGCAGTCCCAAGTGCCTCGCTCTCCCCTACCTATGATAAAGATTATACACTTGGGTGCAAATAAATCAACTCACTTTAGACTTTAAATAATGCCTTACAAATTCAAATACATAATTTCAATGGAATTTTTAATTTGAAGTACATTTTATATAATTACAGTGGTTTGAAATATCCCCATATCTCACCATTTACTTTTAACAACTCCTGCTATTCTTCTGTGCTCCTGTCGTCACTTCAACTTGTTCGTCGATGCGTCTTATCAATTTTTAGCGAATTTTTATCAAAATTATCTGATATGGACTTTCAACTTTTGAACCACAGGAGCTACAGCGTTCAAAATCGACACCGGACTAGCCTAGGTTTTTCAAAATTTAAATACCTACCTTTAAAGCAGAGCTAGAGCCATTTAAAGTTTCAAAGTGAGAACAGCTTAATTCTTTAAAGTAGAAGATAGAAAACTAATAACATTTCGTAGAAAGATAGAAGATTAATAATCCAAATATCTTCCTTAATTGAACATGAAATATAAAAAAGTGGAGCTAAAAAAATAAGAATAAACAGCTTACAAGATGTTGTATAGTAGAGGAAAGTCGCCTAATATGGGGTGTTTTTTAGTAACGCCGCAAAAATATACTCGCCGTTATTATAAATAATTGCTATTTTGCCAAACCATAGGGTGACAAATGTATTGTTCATTATTAGAAGTACTAGAATAATTTCTAAACAAATAGGGTTGCCTTTTTTTTTTAAATCGAAAGAGAAAAATTTGGAAATTCCATAAGGACATAGTCCGGAAAAGACCTCATAGAGTTTCATTCATTTGATTGTAAGTAAGCAATTTAGAAAATAAATTAAAAAAGGGTTATAGGTTTTGTTAGAACGAAATCACTTTATTTTGGCTACACAAGGCATATTTTAAATTTCCGTAATAACGCCAAGTTTTAATAAAAGAATCAAAACACGGGACAATCGTCATACTGGCCGCCATTTTAAATAAAAAAATTAAAATTTATTTTTCAATTGCTCAGATGTACTATCTTATAGCCAAGTAAAAATAAATTTGGCCAAAATTTAGTAATTTACAAATACATACTCCCAAAATAACCTTATTTTTGGACACCATGTACAGATTTCTTATAAAACCTTAGTTTATCGATAAAATACTCTTAAAGTGGCTAATATCAAATTTCACCAAAATCGGTTAAGTAGTTTTTGCCCCACAGCTGTAACAGACAGACAGACCAGCAGACATTTTAGTTCAAAATTTAGGCGGAAATTGAAATTTGAATTACATTTGCATTATATAATTTATTTCTAGAAAATTATTAATTCATAAACAAAATTAAATTAATTAATATTTAGACAATAAAAAGTCACCAGTAATTTTAAATTGAAACGTTCATTTTTTATCCTGCCAAGCTTTTGTAACAATAAACAATCACCTTTTACAAGACTAAAAATTCATATTTCGTTATATACATTGTTGTGTAAATATGAAAATTAAATTTAAAAGACACAACAATAGATAAAGCATTCGATACTTTTAATAATTCACTGTGCGTAATCGTTTATAGTAAAGTATTTCGTATATTTCAGTTTCGATTGAACTTTTAAGTAGAAAGGATCGTTCCTTCCAATTAAGTGCAAGTGATTTTAACACCAGAACATAAGGATTACAAGAAGAATATTGTCATACTACCATGCCTGTGCGAGTTAGTGGGTACGTTAGTAAAAAGAAAATCCTGGATATGGAGTTGGAATCGAGAAAATTAAGCTACCAGTTGCAATCCTAATGAAACAAATGAAAAAAATTGGTAAGTAACATTTATGATATAACTTCTCTACTTCTCTAATTATTAAATAAATTAGCAGCATCTTAATTCACTACATTTGGATTGTTATAAAAATTACAAAAGTTTTTCACTTAGGTAATGCTTCAAATACGTATAGCCATTAATTTAATTAAAAGCAAAAAAACTAGTAATTAGTTGGGTTGGGTCGGTCACTTACGAACTCCCTCCAAAATAAGACAAAAATTTGAATTACTAATTTATTAAATTATTTAAAAAATACAATTAATTATTAATAATCAAATCAACCAATTTAATTACTTTTAAGGGTGTATTTGTAAGAAATTTTTAGCAAGTAAGAGTAATATTTTAAAGTTGATTAATTCATTTAGGTTTTGCGCTAGTTTCAAAATAAGGTTTAGTTAATAAACTTCTTATTATGTAAAATATCTCTTAACAATTAAACATTTAACTAATACAAATTATTATGTAAATCCATAATAATCTGATGTTTGAAATTCTATTCTCTTCAACATCCTGTATAATAAAGCAACAATCATTTACCTTGTGTAATAATAAATTTTGTAAAAAGAAAAATACATAAGAACATTAAATTTTTGTTGATTCACTTTGTGTCCTATCATAGTAAATATTTCGTAATTCGTTTCAGTCTTCCTTAAACTTTCGAGCCGTAAAGATCGTTCGTGAAGTGCTCTCTATACCAGAGTAATTTCAAGGATCAATGAATCAATCACTTACAAGAAAATTAACAAAGATTAATGTCAGTACTTTTTGTCTTTTTAAGGGTATGTAAAGTGTAAGAAATATTTTCCAAACAAATAATAAGTATTTTTAGAGTTAATAATTTCTTAAGTTTTGAGCTAGTTGCAAAACGGGCTTTAGTTAATAAACTTCTCACTTTATGTAAAATATCTCTTAACAATTAAACATTTAATTAATTTAAGTTATTATGTAAGCTCATAGTAATCTGATACTTTATTTCTTCAAAAATTTTAAGACTACTTCCTTTAACTAATTAAATTAATTTACTAAATTTCTTTAATTATTCCCGAAAATACCTTCCCGTCTTGTGGTCTCTTCTTGAAAATATTTAAAGTGAAGCTGGTGAGAAAATCGATCGCATAAATCTAAAATGCACTAGTGACTAATGCTTTTGTTGATATTTTAATTCTCACAGGAGTAGAGATTTTTTGAAGCAAATACTTTTAATTAATTAACTGCGCAAATAAAGAAATTAATTGGAATTAATCATTTTTTGATCATCACGTTGCTTTGCAATTGCTTTGTAATTCAAAAGGCACTAGTTACTAATGCTTTAGACGATTCAGTTATTGCCGTGACGTTAATTCTAATATGTGCTAATTTGTTTCAGTTTCAAATAGACGTTTAACTTCGAAAGATGGTTCTTTAACTGACACTGCTTTTTGGCCCCAAAACAAGAGGATTACTAGAAACTTGAATGGACTGCATGAAGTTATTGTAAGTATAATTTTCTCAAAGAGATTTCGAGATTTTGTAAACAATTACAGGGTGCATGGTGCAACCAAAATGCTTAAACAAACTTACGAAACTTACAAAATAAACAAATTCAAAAAGTATGAACTATTGGACACCCCTTAATATAACTTTATTTACTCACTTTAATGCGCAATACACGCTCTTAAAGTTGCGAATGCCCTGTAGAATCTGCAAATTCTTCCAATTTAACTTTGTTAATTAATTGAATTTATCTTTGTACAATTAATTCACAATCCAAATTAGATTATCTTTATGTCGCACAATTTACAATCAGTTTCTTCCCAAATTATTTGTTGAGCTTTAATCACGTATTTTTCATTTACTAATCAATTTTTACTTTTGCCTTTTTTTCTTAAATCTTAAACACGTCCGAATCGTATTTTTCCATGAAATAATTAATTTATTATTCTTTTCAAATCACTACGGCTCTTTTCTAATTTTTTTTTCTTTAAAATCATATTTCCTGTTTTTAAACACACCCACCCACAACGCTACTAGATACATTTTTCATATTGTAACAAATTTACAATTTAAAATTTAGCAGTACTTTATTCTTAAGAAACGCCCGTCGGTTTCCAGAAAAAACGAAAAAATAGCGGCACAATTGACAATTAATGTAAAAATTTCCTAGTATGAAAATGCAATTGCAATTTAGAATTAATTGCACGCATAGATTTATTTTAAAACTTGTTGAAAGATTTTGCTTACACCATGTATATTTAAATAATTTATTTTTAAATTAAAAATTAATTAATTGAAAATAATCATTGCTTAGTAATTAAAACATCTCTCAATTTATTTCAGTTTCGATTTGGATTCGAATTTTCGACTTGGAAAGATAGTCACGTAACCGACAGTGCCTTTTGGCCCACATCAAGAGGATTACAAGGAAACTTAAAGGACCAAGCGGAAGTTATTTTCTCACGGGGCTTCGAGATATTTTGAATCAAAATATTTTTAATGATTAATTTACTTTGGTTATTAAAAATTAATTAATTGTATATAATTATTGGGCGATAACTACTAAAATTTAGGAAGCAAAAGTCCTTTTAACGATTCAGTTTGTGTCAAAATGGTACATAAAATTAAAACTATTCTAAATTGGTTTCAGTTTATCTTTGCCGCGGAAAGATGCTTTTCTTTATCAAACCGACAGTGGCTTTTGGTTTTGGCTCCAACATAATGATTACGAGGTTTAATGGACGACGATTAATTTATTTTGGGTTTTATTTAAGTAAAAGGGTAGCTACACCTCCATACTGTTAATCGCTACCAATAAGTTTTTGAAATTAATTTTTTTCAATTAAAAATCATTGTTTGGTTAAGAGGGTAGCTACCCCTCTATAATGGTCATCGCTACCGATGACCTAGCGGCTAAGGTAGTTGCTTCCAACAGTTCTTCTCAACGTTAAAGAAAGCGCCAAGGGAAGCAACCTCTAAGACCATTGCGAGTTGTCATCGAATTGGTCGGAGGTTGTTTCTCTTCCGTGGTTTCTAATGTGGGGATCGGCGGCGGTGGACTCGATGTTGGAGTCTGGATCTGGACGCAGATCTATGCTCTGACACCGCGCCCACGCGCACGTCATCCCTCCACCAGAGACTAAAGAGGAGGAGCAACGACCGGCAATTTCAAGTACAACCCGCACTGGTGAAGAGGTTTGCCTCCCCTCATACTCTCTCTGACATGGTGCAGTGCTGTAGCGACACCACCTACCTAGCAGCTACCCTTTAACTAGCGATTGATCCAAGCAAGAGCATTGGAAAGCGAACTTATCACGACTGTCCAGTCACGCTAGACCGAAGACGGTGATAGGGGAAGCTTCCTTGCCTTGTTCGGTGATAAAATCGATTCATTTTGTCAGTTATTATTGCTATTAGCGATTACCAATAAAGTAGCTGCTAGGTAAGTTGCTTCCAACAGTTCTTCTCCACGTTAAAGAAAGCGCCAGGGGAAGCAGCCTCTAAGACCACTGCGAGTTGTCCTCGAAATGGTCGGGTTGTTTCTTTTCCTTGGTCTTTAGGTGGACTATGCGGTGCACTCGAAGTTGGAGTCGCGAATCTGCGTTGGCGTCGGGCGGGGGAAAGGGGGGAGGGGGGTCTGCGTCCCCCTCCCCCCTTTCCCCCGCCCGACGCCAACGCAGAACCAGGCCCCACCCAGCGTGCACGCGCATGCGCATTAGAGGCTAAGGAGGAGGAGCAAGGGCCGGCAATATCAATGACAACTCGCACTGGTGGAGGGGGTGCCTCCCCTAGTACTCTCTCGGACAAAGTGCAGAGCTGTAGCGACGCCACTTACCTAACTGCTACCCTATAAGTAGCGATGACCAGTAAAGTTAATATAAATATTGTAATTACGTATTGTTTTAGCATCACGTCTTGTGGGCGCATGGTTTTTTGAAGGTATAGCTATTTTTCTTATTTCTAATAACTGAATCATTAAAAGGACTGTTCCATACCTCTTGAATTTCGCTTGAGTGATTTACTAAGCGTTGACCCCTCGGCCAATAATAAATTATTTACAAATAATTAGTTTTAAATTTATAAAATTAATTAATGAATTAATAGTATATTATTATGCTTTTCTTGTGTACATAATTATATTAAATATATGTTTTATTGTTAATAAATATGTGTATAAGAATATATTTTTGTGTATTTTTTCATTTTAATAAATAGTAAACTGATGTAAATCTGACATTTTTCCCAAGAAAACATTACTCTTGGAGTCTTTATAGTCATAACAAACTAGCTTTTAGTTCCAGTTTCGCTAAGAAACGTCAGGTATGCGTTATTGATAATTATATTTAAATTTTACAGCCGACGTTTGTTAGTGCATGACATCTTCTTTCAAGTGCCACTAATAAACTGAATTAAATATATCTGACTACGCCAATTTTCCATTTATAACAAAATTCCCACCCAAAAGCTGAGGTGGTTAGAACTATAAGACTCTTTCTCTGAATAAATACCCTTCTTAATTTCAATTAATTTTTAACTTTCCAATTAACTTTGGATTTCAAAGCAAAAGTTAAATTTGTTGAAGGCAAATTAAGTCTTAATACATAAGACATTAAATTCCAGCTTTCTAATTCTGTAATACAAAGAGTTCTTCTTTACTTCCGTTAAATGTGATGATAGAGGCAGAGGAGATTGATATAGGAGATGAAATGAAATGAGATAAAAACACTGATGAAATGAGATAAAAACAGTAAAATAGAAAGATAGATACAGAGATAAGGAGAAAGATAAAGACACTGATGAAATGAGATAAAAACATAGTAAAATAGAAGGAGACGGAGCTTACGTTTTTCTTTCAGAAACTTTCTGTAAAAGTTTGTCGGTGTCCTGATGGAAAACTAGTCTAATGAAAGTACTTGATTTAACTTTAACATATAATATGTTAAATTTACTTTAAATTTTGCAAACAAAATTAAACTAATAATTATTTAAGTAGAGCACCAAATCAATTATTGTAAGAACCGTACGGGGGCTTTCTACAGTAAACAATTATTAAACAAAATATTTTGTCTTTCAATACAGCGCAAAGATTTGTTTTTCTAAATTTACTAATTTAATTAAGTTTTGCACCTTTCTTATAGGCAACTTAATATACACATTTTAAAGTTACATTGCGCATTTGTACTGATTCTAGTTAAATTAATGCTCGAATACTATTGGTTAAAATTAATAAAGAGGGGCGATAATCACCACCAAAAGTTAATAAAAGGCCGAGTTTCGCCATAAGTTGACTTTTTATCAGCAACTCAGATCTTCAATTTTTAGAAATTTAAGGGTTACTCTTGTTGAAAATCAACTTGGATTTTTGAAAATTTTTTTGATTGGAGTTGTTCCTAATATTATTCTAAGTGTTTTTACCAAGTTGTTAATCAAAAACTTCATAAATAAGTGTAGAAAATGCAATTTACTAATTAATAATTATTTGTATATTTTATACTTAAAATTTAATTTTAATGAATTGTAATAATTTTGTACAAACAAAAACTAAAATTGATATGATTATTTATTGTAAAGTGTATAAGGTATTTATAAATTTCATTGTACTTAGAAAAAATAATTGACTTATAATATAAAATTTTGTGTTAATTACATACTGCTATACTTAATAAATGTATTGAAATTATCTGTATTTTTTTCTGCTCATCCATCTCAATAATTCAATATAAGAATTGTTTATACATTCGTGCTAAGCAAATTATAACAAACTTGGACACATTTGGACTTTTTATGTCAAAATAAGTTGATTTTTATACTAAACTTTTGATATAGAAGAGATGGAGGGTGAGAATTGTGTAAAAATCAGATTATTTTGACATAAAATATGTCCAAATGTGTCGAATTAGTTAAATTGGCTAAGAATCGGTGTATAAACAGTTGATGTATTAGGAGAGCAGAAGTGTTATAGGATATCACAAAAATAAAAATATTAAATTAAGTCGCAAAGACCTTTACGTAAAGCTGTTATCGAAAGCTTATCATGTTATGTGAAGATAAGGCCTTGCATTAATGCTCTTTTAATTTAATATTTTTATTTTTAGTAATATCTTCCAATACTTGATTTCCTTTAACACTTCTGCTCTCTAATACATCAATTGGTTTCTACACCCATGCTGAGCAAATTTTAACATATTTGGACACTTTGACATATTTTAAGTCAAAATAAGTTAATTTTTACACTAAACTATTGATATAGAAGAGATAGAGGGAGAGAATAAAATATATTGGGTAAAATACAGTTATATTTTGGCATAAAATATGTCCAAATGTGTCCGAATTAGCTAAATTGGCTAAGAATCGGTGTATAAACCAGTTGATGTATTAGGAGAGCAGAAGTGTTATAAGATATCACTAGAAATAAAATATTAAATTAAAGTGGCAAAGAGCTTTATGTAAAAGCTGTTATCGAAAGCTTATCTTGTTATGTGAAGATAAGGTCTTTCATTTAATGCTCTTTTAATTTATTATTTTTATTTTTAGTAAGATCTTATAATATTTGATATCCTATAACACTTCTGCTCTCCTAATACCTCAATTGGTTTATACACTCAGAGTAGCAAATTTTAACAAATTTGGACACATTTGGACATTTTTTATGTCAAAATAAGTTGATTTTAAACTAAACTTTTGATATAGAAGATATGAAGGAGAGAATAGAATATTTGTGTAAAATCAGCTTATTTTGACATAAAATATGTCCAAATGTGTCCAAATTTGTTAAAATTGGCTAAGAATCGGTGTATAAACCAGTTGATGTATTAGGAGAGCAGAAGTGTTGTAGGATATCACTAGAATAAAAATATTAAATAAAAGTGGCAAAGAGCTTTATGTAAAAGCTGTTATCGAAAGCTTATCTTGTTATTTGAAGATAAGGCCTTTCATTTATGCTCTTTTAATTTAATATTTTATTTTTAGTAAGATCTTATAATATTTGATATCCTATAACACTTCTGCTCTCCTAATACCTCAATGGTTTATACACTCATGAGTAGCAAATTTAACAAATTAGACACATTTGGACATTTTTTAAGTCAAAATAAGTCGATTTTTACACTAAACTTTTGGTATAGAAGAGATGGAGGAAGAAAATAAAATATTTGTGTAAAAATCAGCTTATTTTGACATAAAATATGTCCAAATGTGTCCAAATTTGTTAAAATTGGCTAAGAATCGGTGTATAAACAGTTGATATATTAGGAGAGCAGAAGTTTTATAGGATATCTGTAAAAATAAAAATATTAAATTAAATTCGCAAAGAGCTTTAAGTAAAGCTTTTATCGAAAGCTTATCTTGTTATGTGAAGATAAGGCCGTGCATTTAATGGTCTTTTAAATAAATGAAAAGATTTATTTTAATATAATATGACACCTTGTAGCACTCCTGTGATCCTGTCACGAACTTACAAAAATCGACATTTACAGCATTTTCATGTCAAAAATCAGCTTATTTCGACATAAAATATGTCCAAAGTTGTTAACATTTGCTAAGATTCGGTGTATATACAGTTGATGTATTAGGAGAGCAGAAGTGTTATAGGATATCAGTAAAATAAAAATATTAAATTAAATTCGCAAAGAGCTTTAAGTAAAAGCTTTTATCGAAAGCTTATCTTGTTATGTGAAGATAAGGTAGTGCATTTAATGGTCTTTTAAATAAATTGAATAAATTTATTTTAATATTATTATGACATCTTCTTTAGAGCCCTTTTGAATAATTTATAGCTTGCAGTCGATAGAGAAAGATTATTTATCTTTGATGATAATTAACATCCCTTAAATGTTGATA